>VUQI01054501.1:0-16506 GCA_015106735.1 Paratilapia polleni | reverse complement strand
AACAGAAGAGAGCAGAGGGAGACAGGACAAAAAGGCACACTATGGGAGAGAGACAGGGTTAATAATAGCTAATGATTAAATGCAAGTGGTGTATAAACACATGGAGAGTGAAAGGAAGTGAGGAAGAGGAAGTGCTCAGTGCATCATGGGAAGCCCCCAGCAGCCTAGGCCTATTGCAGCATAACTAAGGGATGGTTCAGGGTTACCTGATCCAGCCCTAACTATAAACTCTATCAAAAAGGAAAGTTTTGAGCCTAATCTTAAAAGTAGAGAGGGTGTCTGTCTCCCGAATCCAAACTGGGAGCTGGTTCCACAGGAGAGGGGCCTGAAAGCTGAAGGCTCTGCCTCCCATTCTACTTTTAATTCTTACCCTGCTCATATTATTCCTCTTCACTGCTTTTCTTTCCTTCATTAATTCTTGTTTTTTCAACTTTCCAAAGGGTTAACTTAAATTAAAAGAACACAAATTAATAGTGTCCATCCTCACACCACATATTCCACAGTAATTTAATTAAGACTGGATCTTGTGCATTCTCAGATTGTGGTAAATCACTGAGACTCAACAACACTGATGTCTGTAATCAGAAGTCTTTGCTTTGTTTTCGATCTGTTGTCTGACTCTGCTGCTATGCTAGACTTCGTAAGTTTTAGCACATTTTCCACCTTAAGTTCAGTGGCCACTGCACTGTTTGGCCGAGTGAGGCAATTCCTTTATAATGAATGGTATTCATGACTCCGCGTGAACAGACTGCTTCATTTCAGAGAGGATCAATAATGTGTTAAGATATCATCACCTTTCACCACTGACTAACATAAAACCATGCAGATCGCATCTTCCTATCATAAACACTTCCAGGGGCAGGCTTTCACTGAGTGGCAAATGCTTAACTCCCTTAACTTCTGTGCTTGTGCAGCTGTGTCCAAGAGCATTTATGTTGGAATTTTAGTATTTAAGTGCTCATTTCTATCAAAGTTGAGTAAACAGTAGGGATGAGTACAAGTTGTGTATTTCTCTGCTTTATTGAATTTCGGAAAGTTTGCATATTGAGAACCCCAGGCAAGGTTACTTGAGTTTGCATTACTTTTACCAAAGCGATTGATTAGTCCTCATCATCAAACCTTTTTCTGCAGTGTCCCTGAGAGCTAAATGTACTGCAACTTGAAGTGAGCTTTAAACTGAATTTATAAACATGCTGAAACAAACAAGATCTACATTTACTTGTGGTGTCAAATTGGTGAAGATGTTTTGTGAATTTTCTTGCTTTGAATATTGGCAGGTTTCTTCTCAAACTGCAGTGCACTGACCTCTCAGGACTACCGTACTTTGCTCTTGTAAAAACACAGAAAGCATGTCGTTCTTCAGTCTGTTGTTAGATGGGCAGCCGCGGTGAGCCGTGGTGAAGTGGCTTCTTTACTTTGGCTGCTTAGTGAGTAACTCAGGAGCGGAGATTGACATCAGTGTTTTGGTGGCATCGTGTCTTGGGAGCGTGGCTGTCTCACCTCATTTTGTTGAGCATCACAGTGTCTCAGTTCACCTGTTTGTAAAACTTCAGTGTAGTGCTGGTTGGTTGATAAGCTATCACTAACTCACCTCATTGGTTGAAAGAACAGAGTCTTCATCCAGACTGAGGACGGCATCGGTGATGATGGCGTCGTAGGGGAAAAAACGACTGCTCATCGTCTGCAGGCAGAGAGAGAGGAACTAGTTTGCATTGCTGTTAACTGATGAAACTTTACAGAGTCTGAGCTTTTTCAGGGGTCAAAGAAATCTTTTGTACTTAATAAGCATTTTAAAGGTATAGAGTTGGTATAGGGGTATGAAAAAATCTATAAAAAAGAAACCACATATTGTTTCAAACACCCCCCCACCAACTGTGTGTTTTATCATTCACTGAGCTCACTTAATACATTTTGTTTGAGTTTTGATCAATTCAGTGCCTAACAGAAAGCCTAGTAGACCTTGATTCATTAGCCTAAAGATGGCTGCTTCTGGTGTTATTGACTCATAATTAAAGTGTGAATTATTTAACTGTTTGTGAAGAAAAGGAATGAGGGTATTGGTAATTGGTTAAAAAAATGGATTCACTGTGGTTTCAAACAACCTGCTCCCAGGCTCAGCGTTCGGATCTTTCGAGGTCAGTTTTTCAGGTACTTATATGTTAAATGTGAGGGGTAGCTAAGCACATTTCACTATGATGCACTTCATTAGGTACACCTGTTCAACTGCTCATTGACACAAATATCTAATTAACCAATCACATGGCATCAACTCAGTGCATTTAGGCACATAGACATGGTCAAGACGAGCTGCTGAAGTTCAAACTGAGCATCAGAATGAGGAAGAAAGGTGATTTAAGTGACTTTGAACGTGGCGTGGATGTTGGTGCCATACGGGCTGGTCTGAGTATTTCAGAAACTGTTGATTTGATGGGATTTTAACACACAACAACCATCTCTAGGGTTTACAGAGAATGGTCCGAAATGGAGAAAATATCCAGTGAGCTGCGGTTCTCTGGGTGAAAATGCCTTGTTGATGTCAGAGGTCACAGGAGAGTGGCCAGACTGCTTCAAGCTGATAGGAAAGCAACAGTAACTCTAATAACCACTTGTTACAGTCAAGGTATGCAGAAGAGTATCTCTGAATGCACAACACATTGGGCTACAACAGGTGAGCCTGTATGAATGGCCAGTCCTATCAGCTGAGAGCAGGAAACTGAAGCTACAATTCACGTGGACAATAGATGATAGGAAAGATGACTGGCCTGATGAGTCTCAGTTTCTGCTGCAACATTCACATGGTAGGGTCAGAATTTGGTGTAAACCACATGAAAACATGGATCCATCCTGCCTTATATCAATGGTTCAGGCTGCTGGTGCTGTAATAGTGTGGGGGATATTTTCTTGGCACACTTTGGGCCCCTTAGTACCAATTGAGCATCGTTTAAGTGCCACAGCCTACCTGATTAGTGTTGCTGACCATGTCCATCCCTTTATGACCACAGTGTACCCATTCTCTCAGGGCTGCTTCCAGCAGGATAACACATCCTATCAAACACTCAAATAATCTCAAACTGGTTTCTTGAACATGGCAATGAGTTCACTGTACTCAAATGGTCTCCACAGACACCAATAGAGCACCTTTGGGATGTGGTGGAACAGGAGATTCTCATCACGGATGTGCTGCTGAGAAATCTGCAGCAACTGTGTGACGCTATCATGTCAATATGGACCAAAATCTCTGAGGAATGTTTCCAGCACCTTGTTGAATCTATGCAACAGAGAATTAAGGCAGTTAAATATCCTTGTGCTTCACCTGTAACTCAATCAGTAAGATTATCTTTGTCACTCGAGTAGCCTAAAACATGCTTATGTAAAATCTACTGGACTTATAGCTTTTTTTCTATTATTTTATGATTATATGTCATTGAAATGAACCTCCCCATATCACAGTGGTGATGTTTTACATGGATTCACAGCCTAAAAAAAAGTAAATTAAATTTACACCCCCAGGGGTAACATTAAGAGGCTTATTTTGCCAAGCAAGACCGCAAATCTCCGCAAGCTTAATGTCTACTTCCATTTCAGCTTAATGAACTGACGGATGCTGAGATAAAATTTATTAGGAAATTAAGCGTAACATCAAATGAATTTGAACACAAATCCCCTAAATTCCTTCAAGTATTTGAGAGTGCCAAATTCTGCATTAAATCACTGCTTAAAGTAAACTTAAACTCCTGGCACAAGATGGTTTTTCTTTGGATGGCTGCCCTGTAATCAGGAGAAATGTACTTAGTTCAGTCAGTACAGTGTTCATATTAGCCAACAGCTTCTCATTTTCCTCAGGAAAACCCCCATTACAGTGAAACTGGCTGCTAAATTAACCACAAAAGCAGCTGCATTTCTCCAAACTTAATGGTGGGAAGTGTATCATATCAAAGATGCACATTTACACATTCAGTGTGCATATCAATAGGCATGAAGGGCTAATATAGTCATTACAATATTCCTTCACTTCATTTCTAGCATCCTGAAGGTCATCTTTTTCAAAACACATTTGTTGCCTCTTTTATCACGTTGTGTCCTTCATTGTTTTTCCATCTTCTTCCCCTTCCATTGAATTAGACACCTTCCTATTTGTCACATAAATGCATACTTAGATAAAGCCAAATGAGACCTTTGGTTATGCTTGGCTGTTCATTCATGACTTTGGGACCGGAACCAGTTCTGTTTGGACCCCCGTCGCCCTTTTGTTCCCCAACACATAATATGGATTTGCCCGGAAACCAGCATTAATATATGCCAAAGCAAATCCATGTAATTATGTGTGCAGTAAGAAATAATTCTCCTCTTGAAGTCAATATGGATTAAAAGTCCCAGAAAATCTCACATCAGCTCTACATATTTATGGCAACTGAGGAAATACAGCCTGCTTTCATTAAAAAGATTCACAACAAGGGATTACTGCAGGTCAGCCATGAGTTGAAATCATTTTACCAGACCTTTTGTCCTTTTCTCCTGTGTAATTGGTCATAACCGTACTAGATATTTTTAGCTCTGTGACTCCACTGGTTGACCATTTATATCCAAACTGAAACAAGTCAACAACTACATGACTGATTAACGTGCCACTTGTTGCCGAAATTCATGGTTTTCAGAAGATTAGTCTATTAATTAGACTCTCAGTATGATTTACCAAAGTTAACACAGTACATCCACAGTAAAACCTTTGCATTTACTTTATTTTTACCATGGTTTTGATGTATGGTGCCCCACTCTGTAAAGACTTTAGAAAAGTTTCCTTGGGCTGAAAATGCTCCAAGACACTTAATGCAGTTATAAACTATTGCCCTTCGGCAATCTCAGTGCAGTTGACGTCAGCATTGGCACTAGCCCTCAAAACCTAACACTGGCTGAATCTACCACTACCCTCAGCCTTCCATCACACCCACATGCCTCCCTCTGGCTGGTGTCAATGCTTTTCTGCCTCTAGACAGAGATTAGATCCCACTGAGATCTCTGGCAGTTCAATGGTCTGAACCTTATCTTTGTTGCTCTCTTTCCACTCATTTCCTCTCTTTATATTTGCCATGACTTCTGTTACTTCAAGGGGAGTCTTTGGAGATACCCTTTCTGCTTCTATGCCATTGATATATCAAGATGTCTCTAAATTAAAGTTAAGAGTCAAAGATCATGTGGGTATCTGCAGGACGATCATAACCTATGAACAGCCACTTTCTTCACTCTCATGATGAACATTTTACTTGTAATTATTGGTGAAAGAAATGTCATACTGGGACTTTAACAGTACTCATTACTATTAGGTAAGAAGGCTTTGCTCTAACAAATCCCTCATCTGCATCTCCAGACCACTTTTCTGATGTCTACATTTCGGGCCAGATCTACTAACGCGTTGCACCCGCTGGTGGGTTTTGGTGTAAAAAAATCTACTGTCGGTATTTGCAAAGAGAGCGACTGATCCTCTTGCATATGTGCCTTTCTCAAGGCGCAACATGTAGGGAAGAGAATATTTAAATCAAGCGTGCAAACTGATTTCTAACGTTTGCGACACCTGGTTAATGCTAATTGCACCAATATTTAATGTTGAATAAAAGCATGTCTTATTTTTTGTGCTAAATTCCCGTGGCTCTTGGAAGATTGGGTATGTCATATTAAAATGAACTGACTGCACCTGTGTTTAGAAAACAGCGCATGTGCGTGTGAGCGGGATTGCGCTCACACGCTATTTTGCCCCGTTTAGTAAATCTGGGCCTTAGTTTTGTGGCTATTTCTACTTTCTAAGCCTGTTAGCTAAACTGAATAATAAACCAGTAACAATGACTGGTTTTATAATGTCACTACACTCCTATTGCAGATAATAGGACTCAAAAGTACAGCATTTATCAGATAATGGTTGGTCAATAAACTCAAACTAAAAATCTGTGTTGTTGCATGTGAAAAAAAAAATCTCTTTATTTGTACACAAAACAGGGTTATGTGTTAGAGCTGACATTGGCATAAATGGGGTTAAAACTCCAGTAATTAATAATTTAAATTAAAAAGAAATGTAATTACTTCTGTAATTAATTTCCTCTGCTTGTAGCGATAAAGCCACAGAGAATAGGCCCTAACAATAGGCCTTAACAAGAAGGCATGTTGACATGTAATTGCAGGGTAAAATTAATAACATCAATTATGGCCTTGTACCATTTACATGGGCCAAGGGCCTTGTACTTTGCATGGTGATTCACTGGAAAGGATGTGACACACTTAATAGAATGGGCCCATAATTAATTTAAGCAATTATGCCTATGTTTACCCTGCTATGACATGTCAAAAAAGGCTGCCGTGAAAATGGCTTATAGTTTCCTTCTGCTGAGCACCTTATTGTTTTGGTGTTATGGCTCTCGACTTTACTGTTTTTAGTTCACTCTCGCCCTTATCATGAACCTCAGGAAGCTGCTCTCAACAAAAACCCAGCAGTGGCAGACAGAGAAGTTGGAGTTCAGGTAAGAAGCCTGTTGTTGAGTTGGTGGAGTCCAAAAGTACAATGACCTCTGTGCAATGATGACACTTGGTTTTTTGGCTCCACTGCCACATGGACAGCCCTAGATATCTTTTCTTATCTGGAGAGTTGAAGTAGGAGGGGGGTTAATGAAACTGTGTGAGATTAGAACTTCAGAACTGGACCATGGCTGCTGTTACATGTGTATGAACCAGTTCTCCTTGATATAAAGTGATATTCCATATTAAACATGTTTGTATTTATATTATTTATATTAACTGCATCTTCTGAAGAATTATTTCCACATAAGATGATCTCATAAATCCTGTAACACCACCGTTTATACTATTTGGGGATGTAGCAAAAACCTAGATAAAGCCTAATGTGACCTTTTGGGGAAAAATAAAGGTATTTGCACTATGTAGTTTTATTTGGCTTTATTTTGAATAGTAAATATATTTCTTGATCAGGAAAAAAAAACAGCATGTATCAGTGCCACATTCTCCCAATAAATAATTTGCATTTAGTTTTTGATTAAATACTACCAGATCAAACCAAGGGAAAGGATATTTAGAGGTCAACATAAGTCTGTCAATCTTTCTATGAGCCTCCTGCCCCGGCCCTCTGTTCTGTTTATCAGATTTCAACAATGGATGCTACTTGATCTTTGAACACTTCAGTTTTATGCTCCTTTGCTGTAATTTAAATGCACGACTAAGAAATCAGGATCAATGTTCAAGATGAACTTAACAATATAAAATTCATTGCTTGAAGGGAAGAGAGAGGAGATATTGAGAGGAGATTGATGAAGGGGATATACAGTCAACATATTACCAGCAGCAGAGGTCAGTCTATGGAGCACTTCTTATATATTATATATATTGATTTGTGTGTCATAAATGCTTAGCAAGCAGGACTAACCATGAGGACCTTGTTTTTTCTAATCAATCAGTCATTTTCCCTTTAAGCATAATGCTGTGCTTAAATGGTTGGTAAGTATCTTCAATTTATATGTGGATATATCCTCTGGTTTACATTTTTTTTTTTGGAGAAGGATTTATCCTGCAACAAGATATTGACCCCCCCAAAAAGAAAACAATCTGCAAAAACTACTTGAACAACGACTTTCCCTCACAGTCACCTGAGCTGAAACTGGTCTCTAGGCCTGTGTGACTGAGGTCTTACTTACATTTATGTATGGGAACTCAAATAAATTAAAGAGCGGTTTAAATACTTTACTGAAAGGTGACTGTGAACGTACTTGAGAAAAAATAACACTGAAGGCAAGCACAGTATAGAGGTTGAGGATAGAGAGAGAGAGAGAGGAAGTGAAAGCTTGTTGATGGAGTGCATCCACTCAGTATTACAGAGTAGATACACTCATAACCAACAGCAAATTACTCTGCTGTCGAGGCAAATTTCTGTGTGTGTGTGTGTGTGTGTTGTTATTACAGAAACACAGCGTGCGCTTGGAAGGAAATACTGTGAAGAGCATTTGTCTGGGCTGCATGACAATATACCACATGACTAATTGTAGGACCAAACACACACACACATCGTCTCTGAGATGCGTTTTACTGTCACCAGTGGAAACATTGTTCTTACATTTCAAGAGGGAGATGTTTACATGAAAACAAACAGAAGCAATTAGACGACAAAGAGGCTGACACAGACAGAGAGAGATGCTGGCATGTGTATTGGCTTCACTTAGTGAGTGAGTATGTGATTGAGTGTGTTTTAAGAAGTTCAATTGGTTAAACTAATTAGAAAATCAGTAAAATGGAAAAACAGGAGAGTAATTTTCCCCTCTTTATGAAATATACCATAACAGCTGTGAGTTTACACAGCATGTGTATGTACACAGAGGCAATAATACAGACCCAGTAATACTGCAAATGAAAAAAAAAACAAAACAACAAAGTCACACTGTTGGTTTCACTCTAGTAGCTGACAATCAAAGATCATGCTGCTTCAAATTTACCTTTAAGGGTCTATTTAATCTTGAAATCGCACTGGTTTAGCATTTAGCAGACAAAGGACAGAGAGTTATTCAATATCACACTCTGCACAATACTTCATTCCCTCCCTCCTCTGCATGATTATAGGACTTCAGGTAGGATTACATGAAAATATAGTGTCAATATCTACTTTTAATTAAAACTGGAACTTGGTGTGCAAAATGGATATAATGAGGTTTGTTCACATTTTGTAAAAGTGGCAGTTTTTTTTGTTCACAGACATCACAGTGGATTTTATTGAGAGAGCTTTTTCGTCTTTCCTACACATATTTTTATTCTTGTGGTCAAGCGATTGAACCAGGCTGTGTGTAAACGATGGGCGTAGTCTCCATGACGTCATCTATAGGCTTGTGGACCAACCCAACTGCAACCTGTGCTGAAAAATGAAGCCGACACAGAAATGCATAACTGCACTTCAGATACTGTCCACTTGAGGCTAGCTCCAAAAGTGACTCAATTAAAATGTCCAACTTTATAGAATTAAAAACCATGTATACAGCCTGGTCCAAAAATCATTTTGGCCTCTATGGATAGTTTCCTCCTGCATAACAACTGTATGGAGGGTGGATCTTTTTAATAACTCATCCATCTGGGTGCTTGAGTAAGGGGTATGGCTGCTTTGACTGACAGATTTTTCAACACAGGCAGCTGTAGCTGATCGGTGTGTGCTGAAAGGCGTCACTGGACTGGACCTCTCCTCAGCGTGTGTGCTGTTGTTGCCTTTTGGAGCATCTTAATAAAACGTCTAACAAATAATGTGACTCGCTGTGTGGTACAGACCATCCAAGTAGTTTGTGCTTCAGTTTTTGTGATTAAAATTCTTGTGTTTTATCAGTCTGTTACTTAGTACTAATTATGAGTTATGTGTGTGTGTTTATTGCACCCATACCATTCTGAATGTAGCTTGCTAACCAAGCTTGCTAGCTTTAGACGGTCACTTCTGGCTCCACAAAACTAATATGGTGGCAGCCAAAATGCTAATGTGCTTTAAAATGCATAGTCGGAAATCAATAGGTACCATTGATTTTACCATTGGTACCATTTGATTTTACTACCAAAACTTTTGTTTTGGTAGTAAAGCGACAATTCATCCCCCTCAAGTCAAATTTGTATATTTTTATACAAATTATTTTAAGTTGTAGAAATGCCTACCTTTACCCAAGCACAGTTAGCTACTATGCTGTACAAAAAAACAAAACAAAAAAAACCCACTGTTTTTATACAGGCTTTATTTTTATTTCTGCTGTGAATTTGGACATTTTAAAATGGGGATCTATGGGAACTGACTCTTTTTTTGGAGCCAGCCTCAAGTGGTCATTAGAGGAACTGCAGTTTTTTGGCACTTGGCTTCAGCTCCAGAGGTTCCTTCTCATCACAAGTTTGCTTCTCTAGAGCCACCAAAGGGGTAATGGGTCACACACAAAAGAAATTACATACAATAACTTAAATAATGAAAATTTACACAAGGGGCCGAAAATAGTGGAAAGTGGAGAATTAACATTACAGTAAAAACCCTGTTTCAAAACTATAATTAAATAAATGGTTTTCCCAATTTAATTTTGGGTAGGTTATGTTTAGATTCAGAGCTAGATTTCAGTGACAAAAGCACTGGTCATGGTTAGGGAAATCTGGTCTAAAACACAATGAGTCCACAGAGACTTTAAGACACAATGCTCTTATTTATATTTAATCAAAAAATATAATCTTTCCTAATCTTAACCATGTGAATGCCAAGGCAAAACCATTAAAAGGTTATTGTATATATAATAATGGTGTTGCTACAAATATAAAATGCCAGATCAGATATTTTACTGGAAAAAAAATAATTCTGTAGCAAATTCCTTTATTGTATCTGTAGTATTCTGGAGAAGGCTGATGATTCTCACTTTCCTTTGAAGTAATTTTAAAATATGGAACACTGATATGGAAAGAACCGAGGCTGAAAAAGTACTGGATAACCCCTGTTTCACTCCAAGCCAGTGACTCTTGTTTTAAAATGAGTGTTACAGGTATGGTGCCTCTTAAACAGAAGCAGCACGACAGCGAAACATTTCGACCTGTCTGTCAGTGACATGTAATGTCAGTAGTTACATGTATACCAATGTCAAAATGTCCTCAGTGAGAACAGTGTGTTGGATTTTTAGGACAGGAAGGAATGAGGTGAATTTATGTTGAGTGATACAACATCTTCTCACTTTCATGCTGTTTAACTAGAAAATGTGAATTTTCCAACACTACCAGGTGTGATGAAACTATCAGGAGACAGTCAGGGCCACAGACACACCCACACAGTCCTGCAGGGAGGTTAAATCAGCCATTGTAAATGAAAACATCTGTGATGGTAATCTGGGCCTTTAAAATCCATCTGATAAAACTGATTCAAAAGTCTGAAGTGCATTATGATTAGTATGTAGTGTGAGAAGCACTCTTCACTCTTATGGTCAGTAATAATGGTCAGATTTACAGTTATTTCATACTCTCTGTGCAATAGATGACTGGTGCATTTCAGCTTCACTGAGCCATAATCAGGGCCCACTTTTGTGTTTCGTTAGCTGTTAAATATAACAACATATAAGACTCAGAACATCTGGCATCCCCAGGGGTGTTTTACTGCATTTACTGAATCATTAATCATGAAGTGAAGGTCTAAACGATGCACAATTCCTCACTGCAAAAAACTAAACGCATATTACAGAATCATTTTAGTTGCTGGGGATTTTCGGTGCCATGGGGATGCGCTTGGTCTGCAACAACATTTAGATAGGTGCCTTGTGTCAAAGTAGCATGCATGAATGCTCTGAAACAAGTTAACCAATGTTCTCCAGCAGAACATTGCATTGTAACAATGGCCAATGCTACTGAACTTCACCTGTCAGTGGTTTTTATGTGATGGCTGACTGATAAGGGTTTTTCTTCATTTTAAAGTTATTGCTGTCTTTCCCAGGAGTTTCTACCTAATAAATGTTTTTTTTTAATATTTATGATATTAATGATATAAAATTACAAATTTTTTGTAAAGGATTACTATCACTTAGGCTTCAGTCATACAGACCTGGAGACCGGTTGGCAACCTCTTGGCAACCTGTTTATCTTTATTCGGCTCATTTGTATGACAAGAAAATAAATAATAAAAAAGGAAATCCAATGACAAACCAAAAGGGTGTAGGTTGAAGTTACAGCTTATAAATCACCTACACCTGATACAACAATCAACACGTAAGGAAAATTAATTTTGTTACATCTTTAACCTCTGATTTAAATACAGAATCACAACAAAAGAAGAAAAAAGAAAAGAAAAGAAAGACCATTCAAGTCAAATCCAGCTATACATGAACTCTTTGTATCTACAGCATATGCACACTAAATATTTATCACAATACTGAATAATTATGTGATTTCTATACAATTTTTTAAACAGTTTCAGTGTGCTGCACATTTTAATTTTGTCAGGACCCCCTTAACAGATACACAGTGACATTTCATATTAGTTCTAACCTTCGGTTGTTCAAAAATATAATTTCCTCTTAATTTGTATTCATTATCCCTCATTTTAAACAGCTTCTGGATATTAAGTGGTAATTGTGGTAACCTCTAGTTGCTAGGGAAAAATGTGTATTCCTAACTCTTTGGTAGTTACTGGAGGCTACTGGCTGTCACCGGGTGAAATCAGTGGCAAAGAAAGTTCTGCACCGTCTCCGCTGAGCGAGGAGGTGGTGAGTATTTGCAGACAAGTCAGCATCTTCCATGCAAAATACAGTCTGCTAGCAACCAAAGCAATCTCAAGGAGGCTTTTGGTGCAACAACCACTCACCAACTGGTTGAGGATCACACATTTTTCCCTAGCAACCAGATGTTGCCAGGGGTCACTGAGCAATCTCTAGGCCTACGTGGCTGGGGCTTTAGCCATCGATTTCACAGATAGCCAGCAACCACTCACCAACCAGTCAGGGAATACGCTTTTTTCCCTGGCGACCGGTCTCTAGGCTTGTGTGCCTGAGACCTTAGTTGAATCTATTTTCCTTGAAATCCAGAAAACTGGTACCGATTTTGCCATATATATAACACAGTGTGAGTTTACAGTATCTAACCCTACTGCTGTATGATGCTCTTATTCACGTTATTCTTATCCATGTTATTGTTTTCCATCTCCCAGAACATCACTGGTGTGTTTTAAGTGCATGTGATCTGTCCTCTCTCGATGTTCTCACATCTGGTGTACCCCTAAGCAGGCCAGTTTTTTATAATATGTCTTCACTGCTAAGCATTTAAATCTATTTTAATACATAATGGATGCAAAAAAGCCAGCAGCCATTACCTTGGTCTGTCCTTCAATGACAGTGAGAGGCACACTGGTGGAGGGCCACTTGTTTCTAGGAGGTAAAAGCTTGTCGCAGTTCCATAAAACCACAATCTGTGAGGGGAAAAGAACATGGTGTCCATTAATATTATACAAGCCTCAACATTGTTGTGAATTAGCTTCTGCACAGCAGCTAATTCATTTGAAACAGCTGATATTTTTCACTTATGATTCCATAATGTCCGTCTTATTTTTTAAGAAGCAAATTCAGGCCAGTCAGGGTTTTCTGCTTTACAGAGAAAACCCGCTAAAGAATATCTTATTATCGGAGTGAGTGCGTACACAGTCTTTTGTGCTATAATACAAAACTGTTTCTTCTCTTTAGCTGTGTGAGAGTGTGAACCGAGTTAGTCATCAGTAAGTTTGTTTCAAGAGCTGTTACACTTTCAGCCTATTTACAGGTATATGAATATTTATAGTAAAACTTAATTCAACATATTTCATTATAAAGCCACATTGTATAAGTGACTCTG
The DNA here is from genome assembly GCA_015106735.1 of Paratilapia polleni. Classification (NCBI taxonomy): domain Eukaryota; kingdom Metazoa; phylum Chordata; class Actinopteri; order Cichliformes; family Cichlidae; genus Paratilapia; species Paratilapia polleni. The sequence continues at coordinate 3,156 of VUQI01054501.1, read as the reverse complement.
CTTATGCAACAGACCTTTACTTCTGTAGTGTCTTTTTCTAGTACTTTTTGTAACCTGCGTGGAATAATAGAGCTTGTTAAAAAGCATTGTAGATGCTTTTATATTATAGAGGTCAAGAAGGTTTGCATGACAATTTAAAGCAAATACATTATGAAAAAAAAAGAAAAAAGCATATGGCATGTTACATGGAAAAAGAACAGAAACCCACACCCTTCACATTAAAGCTGACACACTGCAGAAAACACACACATATCATTTATCTAGTTTCTCGTGACTTTAGAGCTTTTAGAGCTTCTTTAAAAAATCAGATTTTTTTTTTTTGATTTGAATTATTATTGAGCCGCTGTTCCTTTTTTCTCTGACATATTATATGTTTAATTTTTAAATCAAATAAAGATGACCCTAACACTGTTACATTAATGGAGAGAGGAGAAAGGGAAAGGCTAAAGGAGGAAGGAAAAACTAGGAATAAAATGAAGGGAAGGGAAGTAAGGAGGAAGGAGATAAGGAGAATTTATTTTTGCAGAAGCAGAAGAAACATGTTGATAACTAAAACAAGAGACAAATGTCAAGTGAAACATTTTACCTCATAGAAAATTCACACCTCCTGAACATTGCATTTCAGTGTATAAATGTGACACATTTCTTTCATGCTTTTCCTAAGGTGCAGCAGCACCAAATCACAGTAAAGTGCAGACACACTTCCCACCTGTGCACAGAACTTGGACTTGGCTACAGCAATGATGAGCTTCACCACAGGGGACATCTGGGACTGCAGAGGAGTTACCGTATGGATCACAGCGGTGAACTGCTGCGACGGGCTCTTACCTGCACAAACATACCCACATTTCAGAAACAGTTGTCATGGATAAACTGTATTTAGGCTTTTTTCTAAAAACACAGATTTGTGCAGATGTAGCTCCACCACGGTTAACTGGACACAGTGCTCCGTGCTGCACCCGTCATCCATCTTTGTGACAGCATATATACCCCCGGTTCAGATGGCTGACCATGAGTAAACATGTCTAATCCAAGAGTGAACAGTTTGCTTTGAGTCTCTTTTACTCAATTATGAATGATGCTGATTTGTTTCTAGAATGGCTAATTCTGTTTCTACAGCTCTTGCTAGATCCTTTCTTGCATTTTACTGAAACAAACAAATGAACCAAACAGAACAAAAAGAGAAGCAGCAAAGCAGAATCAATTGATGCTTCTTCGAAAAATGATATTCAGAAAACAGTGCAATGCATAGATTTGTAATTATGAGAAACTCATTGTCCCTGTGGCAAACTGCACTAAAGAAATGTATCAATATAAGAAAGCACTGGCCTCTACAATGGGATTTTCTGAATACATCTTAAAAAATATTAGAGGATTCAATACTCAATATAGAAAACATACTGTTTTGGTACTGTACACACTGTTGCATTCGTAATCACTGCAAACATTATCTGACTAGTACTAAATCATTGCATATGGATGGAAGAAATACCACACAAACAGTGACACACTGCAATCTGTGTAAATGTTGAAGGTGATTTTCTTCTTCTTAATCTGATTAGCAAATAAGTCATGTAAACTGTGGATATTTGGTGGCTGTGAGAAGTGTAAATAGTTTAATTACCCCAATAATGTATTTACTCACAGTCGTGAGGTAACTATGTGCATGTTAATGTTGAGATTACAAAATACATAAATACACATAATGTGCCTGTAAGTAACAACTTCTTTCTAACAGTAAGCAGAGGTACTAACTGAAAAATCAATTTAAAATGACTGTAACACTAATTAATACACCTAAGGGGTATTATGTAGGGGTATTACAGTTATTGCAATCTATGGGAAATGCTTTAAAATTTTTTATAAATTAATGTTTCATACAGTACTGTGCAAAAGTCTTTACCCACCCCTCATTTATTTATATTTTGCTTGGAAAATGTGAATTAAGTGCAGCAATTTATTGAAACGTGCAAACATACATGGAAATACAGTATATAAGGCAAAAAACAGTGTTTGTACAATTCTAACGAGCTTGAATGTCAATATTTGGTATGACGATCTTGTCATTTCTTTAGGTAGTCTTCAGGAAAAGTTCTCCAGGCTTCTTGAAGGACATTCAAAGCTCTTCTTTGGATGTTGGCTGCCTTTTGTTCTGCTCTCTGTCAGATGATCCCACACTGCTTCAATAATGTTGAGGTCCGGGCTCTGGGGAGGCCAATCCATGACCATTGTGTGTTTTTCTATTCAGGTATGCTTTTACTGCATTGGCAGTGTGTTTGGGATCATTGTCATGCTGAAAAATGAAGCCATTGCCAATCAGACACTTTCCAGATGGTATTGAATGGTGGATCAAAATCTGACCTGAGCCTCCACCATGTTTTACAGATGGCTGTAGACACTCACTGTTGCACTGCTATCCTGACCCCCTCTGTACACACAGACAACAATTTGAACCAAAATTTTCAAATTTGGATTCACCACTCCATAAGATGTGTTGCCACTGATTTTCAGTCCAGTTCAAATTACAGTTCAGTGTAATTTGACCTCAGCCTTTCCTCCCTGTTTCCCTTCCTTAAGAATGGCTTCCTGACAGCCGTCCTTCCACTGAGACCACTTCTGATGAGGCTTCAGAGAATAGTAGATGGATCAACTGAAGGGCCAGATGCTTCTCACAGGTCCTGTGTCAGGTCTTTGCTGGATTTTTTCCTATTTCTTAAGGACATGATTTTCAGATACTGTTCATCTGCTGTAGATAGTTTTTTAGATGACACACACCAATTGCCTAAACTACAGGCATGTCTTAAAGATATAAAGGCCTGGATGACCTCTAATTTCCTACTTCTAAATTCAGATAAAACTGAGGTTATTGTACTTGGCCCTAAAAATCTTAGAAATATGACATCTAACCAGATACTTACTCTGGATGGCATTACTTTTGCCTCCAGTGACACTGTGAGGAATCTTGGAGTCATTTTTGACCAGGATATGTCTTTCAACACGCATATTAAACAAATATGTAGGACTGCTTTCTTGCATTTGCGTAATATCTCTAAAATTAGAGGCATCCTGTCTCACAGTGATGCTGAAAAACTAGTTCATGCATTTATTACTTCTAGGCTGGACTATTGTAATTCATTATTATCAGGTTGTTCTAAA
>VUQI01054499.1:0-10482 GCA_015106735.1 Paratilapia polleni | reverse complement strand
GGTATCTAACTAACGGTCTAACAGGACAAGCACAGAGATGAGTCCACTGTCAGAGGCCATAAGGTCATTAGTAACCTTCACTAGAGCTGTTTCTGTACTGTGATGAATTCTGAAGCCTGACTTAAAAAAACTTCAAATAAACCATTCCTCTGCAGATGATCAGTCAGCTGTTTTGCAACTACTCTTTCAAGAATTTTAGAAATAAAATGAAGGTTAGGGATCGGCCTATAATTAGCTAAGACAGTTGGGTCAAGAGAAGGCTTTTTAAGTAATGGTTTAATTACTGCCGTCTTAAAGGCCTGTGGTACATAGCACATTAATAAAGATAGATTGAGTATACTTAGGATTGAAGAGAACAATATAGGTGGGTGCCTTAGCTTGTAAGGCCATAAAAGTGAGAACCAGGATTTTAAACTGAAATCGCCACCTGACCGGAAGCCAGTGCAAAAACTTTAACAATGGGGTGATATGAGAGAATTTATGAGAGTGTATTAAAAGCCTTGCAGCAGCATTTTGAACAGATTGGAGGCAATTAATAGATGCTTTAGACAGACAAGAAAATAGTGCATTGCAATAATCCAAGCGAGAGGAGATGAAAGCATGAACAAGCATCTCCAGTTCACTTTTTGAGACAACCGTCCTAAGTTTAGCAATGTTTCTTAAATGGAAAAAACAAGAGCGTGTCAGAGACTTGATATGAGCATCAAAAGTCAAAGATTAATGCTCTCAGGAGCAATAATTAGGCACTATGTCTTGTCTGCGTTAAGCTGCAAGAAGTTATTTGCTATCCAACCATTAATTGCATTAAGACAATCAGTTACAATGAATAGCTTATCCAGCTCATAGGATTTAAAAGAAAGGTACAGTTGAATATCATTGGCAGATGATAAGAAATGGTTTTTAAACTACTAATAATGTGACCTAATGGGAGAATATACAATGAAATTAACAAGGGACTTTACCCAGATCCTTGAGGAACGCCCCATGATAACGCAGCAACATCTGAACAAAAACTGCCCACTGAGACCAAAATTGTTCTGTCAGTAAGGAATAAAGTGAACCACTCCAAGACAGGGTCAGAAATCCCTACAAAGTGGTTTAACCTGTGGATTGAGATCTAGTGATCAACGATATTGAAGGCTGAGCTGAGGTCCAGCGAAACAAGGATGGTACAGTCACCCTTATCTGTAGCCATCAAAAGGTCGTTTGAGACTTTGAGAGCTGTCTCAGTAGAATGTAACTTTCTGAACCCAGATTGAAAGTTATCAAGAATATTGTGCTTCTCCAAAACCTTCCTTAATTGTGTCCTAACAACCTTTTCTTATAATTTACCAATAAACTGAAGTTTTGAAATGGGCCTATAGCTCGTGAGTAGTGATGGGTCCAGGTTTGGTTTTTTCACTAGGGGTTGGACAACACCCTGTTTAAAGCAGCTGGGAACAGAGCCTGATAGCAAAGAGCAATTTATCAAAGCGACCACAGAGGGGCCAACAGAGTTAAAAACTTTAAGAAACAAAGAGTTGGGTAACATATCAGCTGGGCTCATTGAGGGTTTCATTATTTCAGATATATCCTCTAAGGAAACTGGGTGAAAAGAGTCCATAATTTTGGGATGGGGGATCATAATTGAACGGACTAACAAGAGGAGATATATTTTCTCTTATACCATTAATCTTATCTTGAAAAAAAATTAAAACATTGCAGTCCTTATCTGAAAACACTGGTGTACATGATTTTGAAGGAGAAACCTTATTCACTGTATCAAAAAGTATGTTAGGATTCCTTTTTCCTACAGAAATTAGTTTAGAGAAGTAAGAGGTTCTTGTGTCTTTCACCATATCATTAAAGGTAGTCAAGAGCTCCTTCAAATGAAACCTGTGGACCTCAAGTTTTGTGGCTTTCCACAGGCGTTCTGTTCTACGGCAAGTCTGCCTAAGACTGCGGATGGATTCAGTGATGCAAGGCGTAGATTTAACAGTTCTGAGTTGTCTAAGTTTAAGAGGTGCCACTTAGTCCAGTATATTTAAGCACTGTGACTTGAAGGAAGCAGCACACCATTCAACCTCATCAAGTACAATCAGATTTCTATCAAACATTTCTGTAAATTTGTCCACCACAGAATCTGTAATATGTCATGAGTACTTCACATGCACAGTAGGCAAGGTGTCATGGCTAAAAGAGAGATTAAATAAAATACATTTATGATCACTAATAAAAAGGTCCTCACAACAGACTGAGTCAAGATCCAGACCAAGTGACAAGATCAGGTCCAGGGTATGACCCCCGCTATGTGTTGGCCCAGTCACATGTTGAGTAAAATTAAAAGATTCTATAAGATTAAGAGAGTCAGAAGCAACAGAGCATGAACTGTCATCAACATAAAGATTAAAGTCCCCCAGCAGAAGGATTCTTTCCAACTTAATGGGGGACGATAAGATGTCACAAAAGTCCGCTAAGAAACTCCCAGCTGATCCCGGTGTTCTATAGATTAAAATGGCATAAAAAGCATTACTCTGACCAATCTTCATCATTTGTATCTCAAATGACTTAAAAGAAGTCGGATTCAACAGCTGACAAGAGAGGGACTTTCTAAAAATAACAGCCAGCTCACCTCCACGTCCCGAAGGTCGTGGTGTGGTCAGAAAGGCACAGTCTGCAGGGGAACGTTCAATAAAGTGAGAGAATTCCATATTCTGCTGCCATGTTTTAGTTAAAAATATAAAATCCAGATTTTTCCTGAGGAACAGGTCATTATTAGGTGAACTTCTTCAAAATTGAGCAATAGTTAAATAGAGCCATATTAATCCGCAAGGGTGAAGCAGCTCTGATTAATACAGGAGGGACTTGGCATACATGAGCAGTGCACACTCCCCAAGACTTCTCCATACCACTCATCCTAAGCAATGGGATGATAATGTAGTCATTCGCATGCTCTGGAAACACTGGTCTCAGGTGAGAGGTCCTGATGAGGCCAGAGCGCAAAGCCCAAGAGTCCGACAGGAGTTCCACTTTAGCTAAAACATCCAATGCATTGAGCCCAAGATGGGACGCTTGCTCCGCAGTCTGTCTCCGGTACTTCCTTAGCCTTACTTGGATGCCCACTCTCCTTCCTCGCTTTCTTGAACGTCTTTTCCTCAGATTCTGACGACTCCAGCTGCTGTGAGACACATGCAATAGTGGGAGGTCATGAGCATCAGGTGAATGGACAAGCGGCAGTGGGAAGCCTCCAAGGTGTTCACGATTTTTGTTCAGAGTCCATGGTTGATCTGATTTGAAGCAGAGTGCATCGATCATAAATGAAGGCAGCTGCGACCTCATGAACAGACAGCAATACAGGTAATGCCACACCAAAAATGACAAAAACGGAAAACAGAGACACTCACAGAGACACTGGCAGCAGCACTGCTGAACAAAGGCGCCATCTTGCCTGTCTCTGGTATGTCTCGAGTAGAAAGCCAAATACTCTGACCTGGTTCATAACTGGGAGCTGGAGATGGTGCCGATCTGCCTGTTACTTATTTTGTTCCACCGTCCTTAGAACAGTCGCTTTAGTGAATCTCCAGAACTGTCGAAGATGGTGTTGCACAGAAGGCACTGCGACTTCCATTTCCAGAACAGGGAATAACAGTGGCTGTTATCCTATGAAAGATTCAAAAGGTGAGAGGCTAGTAGCAGAAGAAGTCAGAGTATTATGTGCATCCTCTACCCAGATAAGATGGGACGACCAAGAAGTAGGGTTGGAGGCCACTACACAACGAAGTGTTGCTTCCAGCTCTTGGTTGACTCTTTTTGTCTGCCCATTTGTCTGTGGATGGTAGCCAGGGGATAAACTCACTTGGGCTTCTAGGGCAGAGAAGAAGGCCTTCCAAACATGGGAGGTAAATTGGGGGCCCCAGTCCAACAGAATATCTACAGGGATGCCATGCAATCTGAAAACATGCTGTTCTAGTAACTTAGAAGTTTCAAGGACTGAAGGCAATTTCGGAAGTGTAACAAAATGTGTAGCTTTAGAAAAGCGAACAACAATGGTGAGTATTACTGTGTCCACTACACCGCCCTGCATCATATTTGCTATATGAAATCTAACACTTGTTTTTTACTAATTTTGGTTTAATTTTGCTCTATTATGTCACATTTTTTTCACAAGTGAAATACCACCTCCCATTTTTACTGGCTTAGTTGAAGACAGAAAACAGTCTGATGATGTTTTGTCTCCAGATGCACAATGTCCTAGTGACAAGTACTTTGAAGATCCATCTTCTATTAGCTTATCTGTCCCCCAGTTTGCAGCTAGTGGGCTGAGGCTATTCCACCACTGTTTTGATTTTGTCTGGGTCTGCCTTCACCTGCCCACTCTCAATGATATACCCCAGGAAGCTTACTGACGAAACATGAAACTCACATTTCTCTGCTTTAACAAACAGCCTGTTCTCTGGTAAACATTGTAAAACTAGTCTCACATGGTGTTGGTGCTCTTCCAGACTGCGGGAGAAGGTGAGAATGTTGTCTAAGTAAACAAACAGGAAGCGGTTAAGCCAGTGACGGAGTACATCATTGATGAGTGCCTGAAAAACAGCAGGAGCATTTGTTAATCCAAAAGGCATTACTAGGTACTTGAAGTGGCATAGAGGTGTGTTGAAGGCCATTTTCCACTTGTCTCCTTTCTTTATTCTCACCAGGTGGAATGCATTACGGAGATCCAGTTTGGAGAAAATTCTGGCTTCCTGTAGGGGCTCAAAGGCAGAGTTTGTTAGTGGCAAGGGGTACTTGTTTCTCACTGTGATGGCATTAAGTCTATGACAATCAATGCAGGGTCAAAGGGTCTTATCTTTTCCTGCAGCAACAGGAGATGAAGAGGTGTGAATTATCCTAGCGGCTAAGGAATCCAAGATGTACTTCTCCATAGCTTTGTGCTCGGAATGAGAAAGATTATAGAGGTGGCTAGTGGGCAGTGGGGCACCAGGTAGCAACTCAATAGAACAACAACAGAGTGCATTTGGCTACAAAGTGTGCTGTCTGACCACAATAAAGGCACTCACTTGCTTGGCATCTTCTCTGGCGTTCTTCTTCCGAGAGCTGAGATCTACCCAGCTGCATTGGCTTGGGAGCTGACTCGGAAGTGGATGTTTGTTTACCTTCCAGTTGACGTGTCTCTGGTTGACGTGTCTCAGGTTGACATGTCTCTAGTTGACCTGTCTCTGGTCTCCTGGGTTCCAGAAAAAGGAAGTTGAAATCGGGGCCTGGAGGCATGCTGAGAAATGGTGTTCTTTTCTGCCCGCCGCTGGTTATCTATTTTCACAGCAAGAGAAACCAGTGAGTCGAAACTATCAGTCTCATCTTTGGAGGGGAGTTCATCCCTTATTTGATCATTGAAACCTTGCTGGAATACACCTCACAGAGCTTTGTCATTCCGCCGTCTATTTGAGCCTGTACAAATAATTTTGACCCTGTGTGGATTAGAGAAAATCCAAAATAAATTCAAACTTGGGCACCCAATTCTTGTTTTTCATAGTCATTAAAGATGTATGCTATACAATCATTCCACCCTGGAAAAAGAACATTTCAAAGAAATTATTAAAAGCCCCAAATTACCATGACATTCATGCCCATGATGAGTGGATGTAAACTTCTGACCACAACTGTATGTAGTCAGTGTATTTCCCACATAAGTTGGCAGCTGGCACACCCCCAAGAAGATGGTTTTACTGGAATGGAACCTAAACTAAGCTGCTGTACAGTCATGTGAAAAAGAAAGTTTTCACAGGACTCTATGTAGTCCCCCTTAGTTTTCAGACACTGGCTAAAAGAGCTTTGGGGGCACCAAAATCTATCTATGCAGAAAAAAACTCAAGTCAAGATATGTGATATAGAGAAGTTCGAGTGTAGTAGCTTTTAATAACTCCTTAAACACTTTTCACAGAGGTAAATACAAATGATTGAGAGGGGTCCACATTCCTACAGCAATTTCAACAGTTGCAACCTGCACACCACTGCCATTTCTAATTGAAAGAGACTTTCGTATTCAGTTCATGAATCCTGACTTCAACAAAGACTTCAACATTCGAACATTAAACATCAAAGTACAATGACGTTGGTGCACATGCCAAATTCTATGGATATGAGTCCTGTGGATATGAATCCATCTCCTCTAAATCAGAATGCTTCAAGCTTTCTGCAAGTACAGAAAACATTTAGACAATGCCAAGTGTGTCCTTGCTGTCCTCTTCAGAGATAAAAAATATAATTCTGGTACATTCACACAGCAAGCATTCAGAGCATATACTGTACATAGCTACATAAATTCACAATTCCACACAGTATGGACTTTCCATACAGTATGGAAATGAGACCTCCTGAGAAAATGGCACTAGACTGATGATTATGCCATAGAATAAATCTGACATATTAGCAAAGCCATTTAGCAGACTGGTTATAAGTCAGATTTCTGTGGTTGGTCCATACTAGGACCATTGTTGTTCAGCTCCCTCTAACCAGTACCTCTACTCTTCAAGCTCTAACTTCACTGCTAGCAGCTCCCTATTGCCTATATTGTAGTTTTGCTTGGCAGGGGTTAGGCAGTGTGAGAAAAAGACTGAGAGAGAACTGCCTCCACACACTCAGAGGTGTTTACTTTGACTATGAACTGCAGATTGGGATCTGGCTGGATTAGAACTAGGGCAGTAGTGAAACGTTCTTTTGAGGAAAGGAAGGCAGCTTCATATTCTGGCAACCAGATGACAGGGACTGTAGGAAAGGTGAATTTATTTAGGGTTAGGGTAGCCACAGTGATGTGGCTATAGTCTCTGATGAAGCACCTGTAGGAGTTAGCACAACCCAAAAAATGTGGCAATTGTCCAGACCCAGTAGTGGGTCTGGGCCATTCTACAACCGCTCTGATCTTTTCTGGGTCTGTCTTCACCTGCCCACTTTCAATTATGTAACCCAACATAGTGACAGATAGCAAGTGAAACTTACACTTGTTTTCCAATAACCGCTGCAAACACCAAGCAGACATGGTTGTGATGCTCATCTAGGTTTTGTGAAAAAATAACAATGTTGTCCATGTAGACAAAGTGGCTTAAAAAACCTTTGAGAACATCATTCACTGGGGCCTGGAAGACTGCAGGGGCATTCGTTAAACCAAAATGGCCCAAGTATTCAAAATGTCTTAGTGGTGTACTGAAAGCAGTCTTCTACTCATCCCCCTCTCTTATCCTGACTAGATGGTAGGTGTTTCTCAAGTCTAATTTAGTGAAGATGGTGGCCCCACGCAGTGGTTCAAAAGCTGAGTTGATTAGTGGTTGTGGGTATTTATTTTTATTGTTATATTGTTCAACCCTCTGTAATCAATACATAGGCGCAGTATCATATCTTTCTTTTCGACCAAAAAGAAACCTCCCACTAGTGGCGATGAAGATGGGCGGATAATACCAGCAACCAATGAGTCCTTGATGTACTGCTCCACAGACTCCCTCTCTGGTTGAGAGAGGTTATACAAGCAGCTTGATGGGAGTGGGGCTCCAGGGAGAAAGTCTATTGCACAGACATAGGGACGACAGGGCGGTAGAGACAAGGCTCGAGTTTTGCTTAAGACCTCACCCAGGTTGTGGTAGACCTCGGGCATGAAGGAAAGGTGGAGGTGGAGGGGTGGAGGTGTTCTGAGCAGGAGGGACAGCAGACTGCAGACAGGTAGATAGACGGTAGTTAGCTGACCAGTCAATTACAGGGTTACATTTTGTGAGCCATGGATAACCTAACAGAAAGGGATATTGAGGAGAGGAAATGACAAGGAACTCAAAGTACTCACAGTAATTGCCAGAGAATATTATTTCAGCTGGGTCAGTAACCCGGGTTACCTCCACCAGGAGGGCTCTGTTTAATGCCGGAACAGGGATGGAGGATTGCAGAGAATGAACTGGAATCTGAAATTGTTTAATCTTTCATCCAAAAAGTCTGCAGAGTGAGTGAATCTTGGCCTGAGCAGAGTGTAGCAGTTAGGAGGAGACAAGGCTGAGAATTAATTTGAGAGCTGCCCACCAGCAATCCTGCCATTAGTCATGGGCACTACAACACCACAGTATTCACCCGCTTGAATCCGCTGACGCTCCTCGGGCATTAAACAAGCTCTACCCAGCTGTATAGGCTCTTCTGCTCAGCCAAAGTTGTGGCGGGGAAGGCCTGTTCTGCTGTGGGGTTGGCTCTCATGGGGAGTGGAGAAGATGGCAGAAACCCTGGCGACTGTTGTAATTTAGCACCTTCCCCAATTTAGCACCAAAGTGAAACAAGTGAGTCAAAGGTTTTTGTATCGTCGCAACAGGCAAGTTTATCCTTTAACTAATCAGTGAGTGAATGCAAAAACACACACAGTGCCATATCATCCCACCCGGTCTCTGCAGGTAGTATGCGAAAGGTGATGGAATATTTTACAGCACTACGTACTCCTTCACAGAGATTCAGTAACCTCTTGGCCATGTTCTCAGAGTGCAGTGAATGATCAAAAACTTTCTTAAGTTGTTCCACAAACTCATCATAGGACAGAGAGGCCATGGATTTGAAAGAAAACAGAGCCTCAGCCCAATCTCATGCCCTCCCCTTAAGCAACCCCACAGCATATGATACCTTAGACTCCTCGGTGGTCACAGATCTGGGAAGTAGGCTAAAACCAGTGAGCACTGGAGCAGGAAACCAAGACAGCAGATCAACTAACCTGAGAATGCCAGAGTTTTACATGCGGTCCTATCCATGACAGAAACAAATAAAATGCTGGGACTTTTTTTTCTCTCCTTGGTCCCTGCTCTTTGTTGTAGTCAGTTTATTTCAGAGGCAAACATATTTATCCCTCTAGTTTTTCCACTTCTTTGTACATTCCCTCACATCCATCCCGATACTTTCGGCAATCTCCCTTCAGGAATTTGCTGACATTTGTGAGTCCTTATATTGATGCAGTGATTATTATTCCTTATACCTAGGCGATGATTGTTGTTCTCTTACTGATAAATTTAAAATCTGTGGCAAAAAAGTAGCCGGAAATGCACAGGAAGAATCAATGGTACTGAACAGGCCAATCACAATAGTTGCGGGCTGTGTCGATGCGACGTGTAGTTACATTTCTAGGGAGGTGCACATCAGGTTACGCTGTAGGTTATGTCATAGGTTTTCAGAGGGGTTTGCGGTTATGACGTAGCTACGGCGTAGATTTCCCCCAGAGCCATAAATTGCCCGTAAAACGTTGACAAACGTGTATGGTGAACACAGTCGTAAGGTTGGCATTCGGTGCTCAATTGAACTGTCAAACGTAAAAATATATATGATTGTGGGATTTGTATAAACTATTTGTATACGCCATATAGATGGTGGCACTCACAGTGCCCTAGGCAATGTTTACACAAGGTTTCATCAAGATTGGTCCACTCGCGTAGGAGCAGATAGGGCACATACAAGCATTCAAACTTAAATACATACATAAACTACGATCATTATAGTATGATGATGCAAGCATGGAGACATTGAACAAGTTTAGGGTTCTTATTTTTAAACACACAAGAGAGTCAATGAGGGGAATTCTGACTGAGTAAGGGAAACTGTTCTGGCAAGAAGGGAAATGGAGCACTGGAGTGTGGGCAGGCAGGTGCAAGTCCTTTGAGGGGATTCTTTTTTCCACAAGACAAAATTCCAATCGGGAATGACAGGGATGATCATAGTATGCAAGCCGACTGGAACACAGAAGGCAATCACGTGGAAGGCTGTAACAAACTGGCGAAGAATGGCTGGAGGACCAGTCCTTACACAGAGGTCTGATGAATGAATGAGCAGCAAGTGTACCATTCAACTCATAGAAGCGCCACGCATTCCAGAGGGAACTCCCCACATCGTGAATCTGCCACACACACCCACCCACACACAGCAGAGAGGTGGGGAACAAAAGAGAGCCCAAAGGGGAAAAAAAGAGGACCAGTGGAGGAAGTCAGCAAACCCTAACACGGGGTGCACTCTGAACACGTTGCCAGTCTATCGCAGGAGTAACACAAAGACAAATAACTATTCACAGTCACATTCACACCTATGGCCAATTTAGAAATGCCAATTAGCCGGGAGCTTCATGGCCATATATACAGCTCCAGAAAAAATTAAGAGACCACTGCAAAATTATCAGTTTCTCTGATTTTGGTATTTATATGTATATGTTTGAGTAAAATGAACATTTTTGTTTTATTCTATAAACTACTGACAACATAACTCCCAAATTCCAAATACAAATATTTTCATTTAGAGCATTTATTTGCAGAAAATGAAAAATGGTCAAAATACCAAAAAAGGTCCAGTGTTTTCAGACCTCAAATAATGCAAAAAAAAACAAAAACAAGTTCATATTCATTTTTAAACAACACATTACTAATGTTTTAACTTAGGAAGTGTTCAGAAATCAATATTTGGTGGAATAACCCTGATTTGCAATCACAGCTTTCATGCGTCTTGGCATGC
>VUQI01054489.1:0-12131 GCA_015106735.1 Paratilapia polleni | reverse complement strand
ATTTTTTATTTTATTTTTTACAGTGTGCTTGACAATTGGTATGAGGTGTTTGTGCTGATATGCTGTGTTTGGTTTTCACCAAATGTGGTGCTGTGCATTATGGCCAAAGGAGATTGTTCCAGAAGTCTTGTGGTTTCTTCAGATGCAACTTCGCAAACCTAAGCCATGCTGCTATGTTCTTTTTAGAGAGAAGAGGCTTTTGCCTGGCAACCCTTCCAAACAAACCATACTTGTTCCATCTGTTTTCTGTCATGAACTTTAATATTTAACATGCTGATTGAGGCCTGTAAAGCTCTTGGGTTTCTTTGCAATTTTTCAGAGCATTGCACAGTCTGACACCACGGTAAGTTTACTGGGGCATCCACTCGTGGGAAGATTGTGGTATTGTGTTAATACATGCCAGAATACTGCAGACCAATGATCAATTAATCAAGTGCATATGACTAGCAGCACCTGGCTGCTACTTATCCTCACTCTACTTAATTTTTTACAGAATTGCATAGAGTCCTGTGAAAACTTTTTTTTTCACATGACTGTATATATAAATATAAAATGATGTCACATTTTACACAACATTGTACAGTACTGTGCAAAAGTCTTGAGCCACCCCTCATTTTTATATTTTGCCAGGAAAAAGGGTAAAAAGGTCCAGCAATTTATTAAAAGATGTGTAAACATACATTGAAATACAGTATATAAGGCAAAAACAGAGTTTGTACAATTCTAATGAGCTTGAAGTCAATATTTGTTATGACCACCTTTATTCTTCAACATAACCTGAACTCTCTTAGACAAGCTTTCTTGTAATTTCTTTAAGTAGTTTTTAGGAATAGTTCTCCAGGCTTCTTGAAGGACATTCAAAGCTCTTCTTTGGATGTTGGCTGCGTTTTGTTCCATTCTCTGTCAAGATGACCCCACACTGATTCAATAATGTTGAGGTCCGGGCTCTGGTGAGGCCAATCCATGACTGATAGTTTTCCATTGTGTGTTTTTCTATCCAGTTATGCTTTTACTGCACTGGCAGAGTGTTTGGGATCACTGTCATGCTGAAAAATGAAGCCTTTGCCAATCAGACACTTTCCAGATGGTATTGCATGGTGGATCAAAATCGGATGGTACTCTTCTACGTTTTCCATGAATTTTGGCAAGATCTCCAACACCACTGGCTGAAATGCAGCCCCAAACCATGACACAGCCTCCACAGTGTTTTAGAGATGGCTGTAGACACTCACTGTTGTGCCTCTCTCCTGATCTCCACCTTCAAATTTGGATTCATAGCTCCATAAGACCTGTTGACACTGATTTTCAGTCCAGTTCTTGTGTAATTTGGTATACCGCAGCCTTTTTTTTTACCTGTTTCCCTTCCTTAAGAATGGTTTCTTGACAGCCACCCTTCCACTGAGACCAGGGCATGAGGATTCAGCAAACAGTAGATGGATAAGATGAAGAGCCAGATGCATCTCTCAGGTCCTGTGTCAGGTCTTTGCTGGATTTTTTCCTATTTCTAAAGAACTTGACTTTCAGATACTGTTCATCAGCTGTAGATAGTTTTTCAGGCCTGCCTTTTCTTCTTTTGTCCTCCATTTGTCCAGTTTCCTCAGTTTTTCTTAAGGACACACTGCATACCATTCTGAGATATGACAGGTTTTCAGCTAAATGCTCTTTGGGAATTACATTGTTGGTGCAAAAATACTATCATATTATATTATATGCCAGTTAAACTGTTATCTTTGGCTGTGCTATTTCTTTCAACTACAGGAATGGGAACAAATTATGTGTTTTTGCAACAGGCAGCTAGTAACAAAGTGCCTAAAGATACAATTTAAAATTGGTTCTTTGCTAAGTTGTCTGTTATTTGTAGACACAACACTGGTTCATCCCTTGAGTTAGGTGCCTTTTTATGTTTGAATGATTCATAGTTCAGTGTTGAGTGGCTTAACAAACAAACAAACAAACAAAAAAACATTCCTCTGAAAATGAGTGAAAAAGCAGCCAGTGTCCAAAGAAAAACTTTGAAAGACCTTCAGAAAACCTGGAGAACTATTGCTCAAGATAAGAAAGGCTCGTTCTTTGGAAGCAAAATATAAAGAAATGAGGGGTGGCTCAAGACTTTTGCACAGTACTGTAAGTGTATTTTAACCTTTTTACAGTGTATAGTGAATTAAGTGAGTGTATAGTTATTCATTGTAGCATAAAGCTCAATAGCTCAAACCTCTTCCCTGTTTTTTTTAAACCAATGTTTGCTTCTTTCTTTTCTTTTCTTTCTTTCAGTATTACTCTTGATTTAGACAGGTACTAGATTAGAATAACAAGTATTACATCAGATATAGTTGTGACTGGGTCATTTTGCCACATCCCATTTCCTAAGAAAATTTGAAATAAAGATTAGAAATTGCTAATGAGATAATAGCGTTGTCATAGGTTAATGCCAGTCGACAAGTAATTATACTCTTTTCTACCTCTAATTCAGCCAAAGACAAATACAATCACAAACAGTAGTCAAAGCAAAATCAAACTTAAGATGTTTGTATGGGTTACATAAAGGACTGTTCTTGCTATAATGCATAGCATGATTAATGGTTGACAACTCTCACATTACATTTCAAACTCAGAGTTTCTGTTCAGCATTCAGTTTAATATAATCATCCTGCCATGGGGCTGCTATAGCAGTACAATCATCTTGTAGCTAATATCTTGCAAACATTGAGATAAATTGCTCTTATCATCGACAGCACAGAATAGAGCACAAACAGAGATGGTTCCCAGAGAAATATTTGCAGCTTGGTCCTGTAGCCAGGACATGAAGTTTGCTTGTAGCCCATAATTAAAAAAACAAAACAAAACAAAACAAAACAAAAACAAACATCAGTATCATTTCTCAACATGGTTTGTTGTGATACATTTCTGATTAGCAGACATTAGTAGTGCGGGTATGTGCGGGAACTTCTTCACTGCTGATATTAATGCTTTTGCCATTTTATTAGTGAATCACAAAGACATTGTGAACTTGCTATAGCTTTAAAAGTTTGTTTAATGTTTATTTATCACACTGATATTCATGCTATTTATCAATTCACACAAAAGTGTGAACAAGATGGGTTATGAGTCCTTTTCAGTCTTTAAAAACTGTCTTGTACATTCTCTTTATCCATTTTCTGCTAGTTTTCATACCAGATCAATGAACTGAAAAATGAACCTTTGTATGATGCACCTGTGGACTAATATGTACAAGATAAATGTTAATATTTAAGATTTAATATTAATGCTCTCATTATATCATTCATTCAAATAGCACACCTTTTTAAAGTCATATGATGAATGTAAATGCAATCAGTTTCTTTAGATGAAGAGAGAACGTAGCTCATGGGATATTTTCATCACTGACAGGCAATTCTTAAGTGATAACAAAGCAACACAATCAACAGAACTAAGTGTTAAAAACTGTGGCCATAAACCACCATATTAATTAATGATTATTTATCTTACAATAAACTTCATATGCCCCTCTGAAGCACAGCAAACAGTAACTCTTAGAAATTTCAAAATCTCAACTCACAACCAAAATCCAATTCACTTCAAACTGAGAGCCTCTGAAGAGTCAGTTATAAACCACCTTCTTTCAACTATTTCCTGCAGTGAACTTATCAACTTTCCAAACCAATACACTCCTTACTGGGAGAACCTACTGGGAAATAAGTGCATATGAAAAAGCATAGTGTTTTGGGCATTTCCCCTTATGTCTAGCTTTCAGCTGTATTTTTTAACACTGAAAATTCGAAATGTTTTCTAGGACAAAGTAGACTCTGTGTCTTTAGCACGTGTCCCTATTCAGATTTCTCAGAGATGTGAATATAGGCTCTTGCATGAGTTGTCTGGAGTTATGAGGAGACATACCATCTCCTGCTGCACTGAACAGATGCTCAGAAGACAGAAACTTTTAATCCACTCCCAGTGAAACAAGCTGCTGTGTTTGGGCAAGTGGGGTGGCAGGACACCAACTGAGAGAAAAATAAGCAAACACTGGCTTCTTCACTGCTAAATTAGCATTCCAAATAATTAGACAGTTCATCTAGTTTTACCTATTCAGTGCACAACTCTCAATTCTCCACTGGAATTGGGCACCATTCCAGCTGAGTTTAATTCAATTTCATCAAATCACTCACAGAGCTCTTTGTAAAATGCTTTTGCTTGGACCCTCACCTGAGAACACTTCACTTTGGACGTTCTTATTGGGACATAAAACTCAGGGTTACTGAGCTTTACTAATGAATTGTTTACAGACTGTTAGTTAAAAATTTAATTTAAAATTTAATGACTAAGATAAGTATTTGAATTAATTAATCAAAGTAAGGTAAAATATTATACATATTTGAATTAATTTTTTAATACTATTTTAACAAATAAGCCCTCATAAAGTTATAGATATTATATATTGAGTCATAACCCCATTTGTAATCACTAGTATTTAATTAATTTTATGTATTTAAAACACATACTTGTTTCATTTATGTTTGACTAACAAATATGCATCACATGTAGTTTATGACTTTGCTCATGTTAAAACTGTGTAATCCAATTTGTGGAAAATATATGTGTTATTAGAATACATGATCTTAGATATTTTTAAATGGCACATTTTTCTCAGTAACTGTAACAGATCACAATTACTTTTCTTCTGCTTGAATTATATAACTCCTTTACATGCAAATAGGTGGTTGCATGTGAAGGTAACAGGCTATAGTTATTATATTCTTCCCAAAAACTGTTGACGTCTGTGGTTATTATAATTACTCTCCAACGCTGGAGGTCATCGAGGCCGATATAACCATCCACCATAATAAGACTTTTTCAGGTGGAATATGGACTGCAGGCAAAGTGTGTGTTAAATATTCTAACCCAATCACAAATTTAATCACAAAAATGCAATACAGAAAACATGGCAGTCCAACTTTTTGGAACAAAATTTACTCTCTTTGCTGAAATTTTACAGCGGATACGTGAAACATACAAGATCATGTAACAGCTTAAGGAGCAGTCAAAATACAAATCCTAAAAGGAACTCAGCAAGCAGCGGAAATGAATGTGATGAAAGAAGTATCATTGTAAGCACTGAATCAAGGTGAAGCGTGTAAGTGAAGCATTTATCTTGTCAATCGAAAAGTAAGAGATGAAAGCAGCAGTCATTTTAAAATACATGTAAGTGATACACAAGTACATTACATCTCAGCTGAAAAGATTAAAAAAGCAGTTCAAGTGCAGCTGACATATAAGATGTAAATGCAGCTTAAGTGTCAGAAAAATAAACCAAAGTATAAATCTAAGCCTCTGATTTTAATTTAAAATGAAAGTTATATAAAATGTTAAATGTTACTGTGCAGAAAATATTCAACTGGGAATGCATTACACCAAAGGGCTACTGAGCAGAATATTCATAATTATCTAACAGTAATAACGGTGTATCTTAATAGATACTATGTTTCGGAAGCAATTAAACTATTTAGTTACAAAGCTAGCATTCGTGTGTCGCACCACACCCATCAAACACTATCTTCATTTTGATCCCAACTACAAACTGAGAATTTTTGTCACTATCTTGCAGGGTTATGAAGCTATTATAAAAGTTGCCTTTGTAACGTATATGTCCAGAGAAGTTCCATATATTCTTCACAAGCCTGGGGCACAGAAAGACTCAAACCACAAACATATTTTCATCACTCATTCTTGTTCACCTCACCATTGTTCATTGCAATAGAAACAAACATGTCTTTAGGCCATGTGGTAGGCTGACTATGACAACTGAATCCATTATATAATGGAGAATTATCAACAGTTACAGTATTTAAAATAAAAAACTACAGAAAACAAAGAAACAAATTCTTCATGATTAAATCATGTGTTTGCTATAATTGACCATAGCATAACCATGTACCTAAAATGTGCTATAACTTGAAAACCTCTAAAGCAAAAATGGAAATATTTTTAAATTATCATCAATTACAAAATCCTTTCCAGTCTTGTAAAAAGCAAAGACCGAATGCTTTCGTCCTTAGGGCAACTGACTAAGAAAATTAATTAGCATTCTCTTAACATTGGATTGCAGTCTAATCTTTATGCGGACTGCCGTAAGGAGAAACATTCCACCTTACAGAACCTGCAAAAACATTAGTAGACAGCCTGGGTAAAGCAATCAAGCTGGGTAGTTTTGCACAGAAATATAAGTGTGGTGTCTAGGTCTGACTATTTTAATGAGTTATCTCTACATGATCACCTTGGCTGCTCAAGCCAAGTCTGAGCTCTTTTATGGGAGTGGTGTTAGAAGCACTGTGGACTGATTCAAGTAAAAACACATATGGCCACACTTGACTTTCTACTGTGTTGTTGTACATAAGACAAATGTCAAAAGATTAATTACTAAAACGTGTTAACATTTAAATTTAATGATGAGTAAATACTTTTTTATGCTTTAATTGAATCAGAGACTGCAGAGAGACAAGGGCAGGTGTCTCAAACTATTGCAGCTAGCAGAATAACAAGTATCCATTAATAAAATTACAGATGTATACAGCAAGTGACAATACATTAACTTACTTTTCATCTTCTGTATCACTGCCAGCAATTTATTCTAATGTCCATTTCCCGGGTTTGCATATGATTTAGACATAATTTGTTTTCAAGCAGAGATTTTATGTCTGCATTTGGAACTTCATGGGATATCTTCATTCTACTGATGTTCACCAAGACAGATTTAATATGCTGTACAATCCTTCAAGCTTTGCCCCTTCCTCCTCCGTGGGCATTTAATGCAGCATAATGAATCAGTAGCAGATACTCTTAGATGAAGGCTGTGTCAACGTCAATGGTATGGATCTACGAAACTTTAATAAATAATCAAAAGTGTGTAGTTTATTTATGTAATACTGAGGTTGCTTGCACTAAATGTCAAAGAAATTTCAAAGACATGCACTGAGCTGACTTATTATCTAAGTCAAATTTTTCAGAGCATCTAAAAGAAATGTGCATTAAAAATTAGGGTTGTACAACTCTCTAGTTTTACATAAATGTCAGAATAATAAACAGAACAGAAAATCAACTTCTAGACAAGATTAGAATGTAATATGTTGTTTATCTCTTAAAGGAAACACAATTAAAATCAATACATTTGGTTATGTTGTTATTTCCTTTGACAGAAATGTTTAATATTCTTATCAGTTGGTTTCAGCCTTTTGGAAATTCATTTGTATTTCACAAGTAATTAGAAAGAAAACATGCCTTCTGCTATGAGTGAATAGTTGTCAGACTTGGCAATATAACAAATACTTACAGAAAACACCTTTTGGTTTAAATTACTGTTATAAATATTACAAAATGTAGCTTGAAAATGTGGTAGCATATGTCACATAATTTTAATAATTAACATTTTTTTCCGATGCAAGGCACATTTGTTAAGAACATTATTTAAAAAAAAAAAAAGCTTTAAATTATTTATTATATGACATTAAGACTGATATGGGCCCTGAAGAAGTTTGAAACCTCGCAACAAGTTTTATACAAAACTTTAAAGGAGACTGGTAATGATGTCTTTTCTGCCACTTATGTTTGATTCTTCTCTGTCTAGAACCTGGCACCACACATCACCCAGACAACCCAGCTGAACTCAAAGCTGGTTACTCAGTTTTTCATTCAGCACAGCAGACTGACATTCATCATGACTGTGCCATCATGGACAGGCACTGGATGGATCAATACAACCCAATTAGCAACAGAGTATCTCTAAGATCAAAAGCTCACTCTGATCTTAGGAATCTGACTACTAGACAATACGTTAATAAAGAACCCTGTTGTTCTAGTGACAGCAGTATCCCAATCCTTTGACACTCCTCCACTGCTGCTGCCAGAATACCAAAGGCTTTTCATTGTTATAGCCCTTATGCAATCAATTTCAATCTAAGGGTAGTGGTCAATCACTCTCCAAAGGCGGACACATTGAGCCTGCAGATGAGTATGAGGGAGATAGGCTTGACAAAACTCCTGGACACCAACCCCCCTCTGATGTCTGTTGGGCTGTCTTTAAGCAGACTATAGCACAGGGGGTTATAAACAACACAGTTGGGACAAACAAACCAAATCCCAACACTCTTTGGCTCCTCTCTGGTTTAATCCTTTGTTAGCTCTGTATCTGCCAGAAACCATAATGATTTGGACTATTCTGGGTGCTTGGAAGATGTTCTGAAAATATACTGAGAGTCCAATTACCTGTGGGAATTTGTAGGACACAACACACCTGATGGCTTAGAATTTCAGATGAGACAAGATGATTGAAACCAAAGAAAGTCCAAGATCCAAACTGTGGTCTTACGAAAATGTTCAAGTAAGCACACTGATTGCATGTGTTTCGTTTGGATTGTTGCAGAGACAGGAACAAATGCAAGACAGCATGTGAGCTAGTTAATTTTAAAATTGTTTGTGTGTATTGACAGGGTTTGTTTTTGTGTCCAGGTTTCAAGAAACAGAATCCAAAAAGAAACAGCAACAACAACAACAACAACAACAATAATAATAATAATAATAATAATAATAATAATAACTTCACTGCACATGAAAATAATGTATTTTACACTAAAGCAGCTCAGCAATCAATGTCAGCCTGACACAGTCTTTTCCTTACCACTGTTATTTCAGCCTGGTCTTATACCTAGTCATGAAATAGGGACAAAAATGTACACTATTTTTAGTGTACATGGACATAAATTGTCAATTTTTTGTGACAGTCAGCAGGACTTTGAAACTAATGTATTTTAACTATGTTTCGTGCCAACACCATGTTGTGTTTTTTTTTTGTTTTTTGGGTTTTTTTGGGGGTTTTTTTTGAGTCCTCTGACAGGACTTGTCACCCAGGCAACTTTAAAGTAATAGTTGTATTTTAAACTAACCTAACCAAGTGGTGTCTACCCATAACCAAAGAGTGTGTGAAAAAGTACGTAAACGACGAATGAAAAAGCAACTTGTGAAAAAATAACACAGAAGAAAGTGTGAAATGTGTGTCTCTGAAATGAATGACAAGTGACGAATGAATGGATAAAATTTCATGCATGAAAAATAAACACATTTGGAGAATTTGTATCCATGAACATAAATAAATAATGGAATTTTGTGACTGTTTCACAAAGTGCTGTGAGACTGTGTTGGTTACTGTCACTGGTTTCCTGTAACCCAATGCAAGGGAGATACTTGTATCTTGTATATGTTTAAGACTCTTAAAAATAATTCTAAATTATGTAGACAAATACATTCTACATTTTCTTCTATTGATAGTAATGTGCTGCTTTTACTTTTAGGTTTGATGCCTGTTGGTTAATTAGTTTATTCCACTAAAATATCTCTAAAATATCTCAGTAAATGTTCAGATTACCTTTTGCTGAAATTTCCTGATTACCTGAATTTCATACAGACCTTTATGGTCCCTAGAGTAAAAAAATCATACTGGTTTACCACTACTAGACCCCTCTTTTCCCTTATGTGCTAGCAGTAGGTTAAATTTGTAATACTGAATATATCAACATATACTTGGTGGATTGGCACACAGTCCTGTGTGGACAAACATTGTTCTCAGGTGATGTCTCCTAATGACTTTGGTGATACTAACATTTGGGGCTATGGGTGAAATATTCCAAACATATTTCAGTAGACTGCCAATAAATTTGTTAAAATAATTAATGTCCATCCATCCATTTTCTTAACCACTTATCAGTTGGAGCAGACACTGGGCCAGAGGTACACCCAGGTCAACAGTCTATCACAGGGTTAACACAGAGAGACAAACAGTCATTCATGCTCACATTTACAAATACAGCAATAATCACCTAACGTGAACATGCAAACTCCACACAGAAAGGCCTCCAACTGGCCAGGAGGTTTGAACCTAGAACCTTCTTGCTTGTAAAAATTACTTCTTTCATCATCATCATCTAGCATTTTCATTGTAAATATGTTAGCATTATAGATGCGGTTGCTGAGTATTCAAGTGTTTTTTGTTTTTTTTACCCTGATATTGAAACATATGCTTTATCAGAATAAAATTCACTTCCTAAAATATCTTTACTCTGCCAAATCTTTCTCACTACGAATAGCCTCAATACACTGTTTCCCTTTTCTTTAAAGGAAGTCAGAAAAAGCAAAACAAAAACATATAATTGTCTGGCTTTCTGTGCCTCAACAGAGGCCAGCAGAGAAAACTTGGATGTACATATCACAAATGCACTAAAAAGAGAGTTTAGCTTCCACCCCAGGCATTGCCCCAAACTGCTCTGAAATCTATTTAAAGACAAACAAAATTTAAACCAAACATTTTCAATGGCCAGTGTGTATAAAATTTGTTTCTGGTTTTCCAAAATATGTAAAAATAGTTCTGTCTTGTCACACATTTATTATCATGTCAAGCACTGACTGCACACATCTGTCTTTATTTTGCCTATTTTTTATTTTTTTAATCATAGTTTCACAGTTCTGTCATAAAGTTGGTGCATGTTGCAACATCAAAGTATGTCTACTTCTCTCTTGGGCCTGTTGGGCCTACATTCAGGTTTGGTTAATTAATAAACTTCTCTTGTGCCTGCTTGAGATTACTAACTGGTCAGAAATGTTACTCAATTGATACGTTTCTTAGTTTCAGGTAAAAAAAAAACAAAAAAAACCCCAAAACAAAACAAAAAAAAACGTGCTTACTAGCAAGCCCTGAAAACAAATCTAAAAAGCTGTGAACAAGTCCAGTGGGGCTGTGAATCTTCTTCTGATTAAAGTGAATTTCCATCAAGGAAGTGACACGCTCAGAGAATTCAACACCGCCAGCATGCAAGGGTCCAGGCACCTTGGGGACTCCAAGTCTAATTTGCTTCAAACCTAAAAGGCAGATAATAGTGCTGATCTGACAGCCAGCCAATTCCCAGCTTCCCTCATCAAGAATACATTCAATTTCAAACATCAAACTACTTGCAACAAAAATGAAAAATCCCTTCAATGAATGAAAGTTGGATGGATGGGAGGGGTGGGGGGGTTGATCCTTGATATACTTGACAAGTTTGAAGCAGTATCAGTCTTAGTGTTGTCTGTTTTTAGTGTGGTTCAAAATTTTAATTGAATTATAGTTTATTTGAAAGACACAAGCATATCCTTACTTTAAGAAAAAGAAAAATAACTTTGGATAATGATCTGATTTATACTTTTACAAGAGATATGTACATGCCTTTGACTAAACAGTTTTACATAAAGTTGCAAGTGGGCAAATTGGTATGTTGTCAAGTATGAAATTTACATTCAAGACTAAATTGTATGTGTCATGTTCCTGTAGCTCTTTTTTTTCAAGAGAACATAGTGCCAATAATCATCATAACATTTAACTGGAACTATTTTTTCTTCCCTTAAGTTTCATTCATTCATTCCATTCAGAAAATATATATAATTATGCAAAAATGTTCGCTATATATCCCTTAATCACACATTTAGCATTAGACAAATACATTGTGGAGCTTGTACTATTAAATACAGTTAGGTCCACAGGTTTTTGGACAGTGACATATTTTTTTGTTTTACCTCTGTACACAACTAAAATGGATTTTAATTCAATTCAGTTAAATTCAATTCAGTTTTATTTATATAGCACCAATTCACAACAATAGTCGCCTCAAGGTGCTTTGTGTTTAGGGTAAAGACCCTACAAAGTAGAGAGAAAACCCCAACAGTCAGACGACCCCCTATGAGCAAGCACTTGGCAACAGTGGGAAGGAAAATCTCCTTTTTAAAAGGAAGAAACCTCCAGCAGAACCAGGCTCAGGGAGGGGCAGCCATCTGTCACGACCGGTTGGGGTGAGGGGAAACAGAAGAGAGCAGAGGGAGACAGGACAAAAAGGCACACTATGGGAGACAGAGAGAGTTAATAATAGCTAATGATTAAATGAAAGTGGTGTATAAACACATGGATAGTGAAAGGAAGTGAAGAAGAGGAAGTGCTCAGTGCGTCACGGGAAGCCCCCAGCAGCCTAAGTCTATTGCAGCTTAACTAAGGGATGGTTCAGGGTCACCTGACCCAGCGCTAACTATAAACTCTATCAAAAAGGAAAGTTTTAAGCCTAATCTTA
>VUQI01054488.1:0-11694 GCA_015106735.1 Paratilapia polleni | reverse complement strand
TTCTTGTAATTTCTTTAAGTAGTCTTCAGGAATAGTTCTCCAGGCTTCTTGAAGGACATTCAAAGCTCTTCTTTGGATGTTGTCTGCCTTTTGTTCTGTTCTCTGTCAAGATGATCCCACACTGCTTCAATAAGGTTGAGGTCTGGGCTCTGGGGAGGCCAATCCATGACTGATAGTGTTCCATTGTGTGTTTTTCTATCCAGGTATGTTTTTACTGCATTAGCAGTGTCTTTGGGATCATTGTCATGCTGAAAAATGAAGCCGTTTCCAATCAGATGCTTTCCTAATGGTATTGCATGGAGGATCAAAATCTGACTGTACTTTTCTGTGTTCTTAATTCCATCAGTTTTGACAAGATCCCCAACACCATTGGGTGAAATGCAGCCCCAAATCATGACAGAGCCTCCACCGTGTTTTACAGATGGCTGCAGACACTCACTGTTGTACCTCTCTCCTGACCCCCTTTGTACATATTGATGACGATTTGAACCAAAAGTTGCAAATTTGGAGTCATCACTCCATAAGGCCTGTTGCCACTGATTTTCAGTCCAGTTCTTGTGTTATTTGGCATACCTCAGCCTTTTCTCCCTGTTTCCCTTCCTTAACAATGGCTTCTTAACAGCCACCCTTCCACTGAGACTGTTTCTGATGAGGCTTCAGAGAACAGTAGATGGATCAACTGAAGGGCCGGATGCATCTCTCAGGTCCTGTGTCAGGTCTTTGCTGGATTTCTTGAGGACATGACTTTCAGGCAAATGGCAAATGAAAGTGGTTGGCCTGTCCATGGTTACCAAAACCATGTGCCAGTGCTTATAAAGCTCATTAATTAACTAACATATTTATTCTCTTTTAATCTGTAGAAAAACTGAAGTGTAATGGTCTTAATCTTCCACCAGAAAGCAAACCGAAATATTCCACAAAATCTTGTAGTTTGTTTTCCCTTAATTAATAGCAAGAGAACAATTTTTAATAAAATTAGAATTAATTTGAAGACAGCTCATATTGCCCAATTCTTCACTGTATTGCAGAGCTGATGTGTGATTCATTTGGTGTGTCTCTGTTATCTTACTGTAGTGAAAAGCTAAAGTTTTTTTTTTGTTTTTTTTTTTTAACCAAT
The DNA here is from genome assembly GCA_015106735.1 of Paratilapia polleni. Taxonomy (NCBI): domain Eukaryota; kingdom Metazoa; phylum Chordata; class Actinopteri; order Cichliformes; family Cichlidae; genus Paratilapia; species Paratilapia polleni. Next base: position 10,577 of record VUQI01054488.1, on the reverse strand, counting down.
TTTTACAAATTTAGCAAACAGCTTTATATTATTTATAGGTTTCCACTCTGTGGTTGTGGATGAATCCAAAATGTTTCTCAGATGATTAAGGGGTCTAAGGTTCTTAGTTTAAGGCTTGCTAGTTTCATTTACTTTGCGACTACCTTGCAAGTGCCCTCATTTTCTTTCAGTTCTTTAGCAAAGAGAACAGCAGTCTAGCTTAATGTCTAGCCTAGCTTAATGACAGGGTTAAAGAGCGTGTCATCGAATATTGGGTGAAGTAAATCTATTGTGCTTATACACTTAATTTAACAGATAATTTCAGATAAATTATTTAATGTTCAAATGGTTTTCTGTTTAGCTGTGAAAAATGTTTCTCGAAGTGGACGAGTGCAGCAAATCTCCATCGTCTCTGCCGGTGCAGATGTCTTCATTTTAAACCCTTTTGTACATTCTCTTCATTCTCCATTGTCCTTTTCCTTCTCTTTTTTACTCATTACCTTCTAGACCAAAGCGCTTCTTAAGAGCGTCCCTATGAATGAACTGGGTCTCACTGTCTTCGTGAGAAAACGCCCCGAGGTCCAGCACAGCTCAATATGGCTGTGAGGGAGGCCATTACTGTTGTAGCTGCATGGACCATGATAGTAATTAGTCTGAAGATTGGATATTACATTTGCATTACATATTACATTTGCATGAACATATTGCCTTTCTCCACAATGAGATTAGAAGATTTAGCATGCATCTAATGCATTAAGTTATGTGGCTCTCTTCTCCCTGTTGTCTCTATTGTCTACTAAGTTGTGAGAGGAATATCCAATAGGACGTGTCAGCGTAATTAGCTGTGTCCTGGGGTTGCATTAGCTTGCACTCTCTGCCCTGCTCAGCTGGATACACTCTGACACAATACTTTCTGAGTGTGTAGTCATTACCATACTCTCTCATGTCATCAGACATGCTTCCTCTCCCGCAGAGTAGGGATAGCCTGAAGCAATGAGCCTGAAACTTTCACCTTCAGGTGCCTCTGAAGACCTCACCCCCCATCTTTCAATATAATGTATGCTGTGTCTGTGTGTGCTCTGTTTACAAAATACTGTATATACAGAGATGCATGTGCTTGTTATGAATAATCAGTATGTCAGGATGCATTGAGACATGGCTCCACCTTGATCTGTACATCTCATGCGTGCTCCTGTTTTTAATGAGGGTAATAGTGAAGCACTTATGACTACAAAGACTTCTCAGTTCAAACCTTCTGAGGGAAATCTTGTGACCCCAAGGGTGTTTATGTGATTCCAAGATATTTCGGTCTGGAAGAACCAGCCCTCTTCCTCCCCTCCTCCCAGTGTACAGAAATTGGCTGGTTGGTCAGATACTCTTCAATAAATGGGGGTGAATGGAGCTACATGGCTAAAGTAATTATTTACACCTGCTTTTAGACAAAAAAGCCCACATGTTAACTCCACACACAACTCAGTTTGCATGTTCTACCCATGCTTGCGCGGGTTCTCTTCGGGAACTCCCACAGTCCAAAGACATGCATGGGTTAGGTTAACTGGCAATTCTAAACTGGCCGTAAGGTGTGAACATGGGTGTGAATGGTTGTCTGTCTCTCTGTGTTAGCCCTGCGATAGACTGGTGACCTGTCCAGGGTGTACCCCACCTTTCGCTCTATGACAGCTGGGGTACGCTCCAGCCCCTCTGTGACCCTGAATTGGATAAGCAGAAGAAAATGGATGGATGGATGGAAGTTCTCTGTTACATGTACCAAAAAGGGAACAGCAGGATGATGATTACAATTTATGCACATTGCACAGGACATGAAAGGGAAAAACAAACACGCATAATTTCCTGCTCCCCAAGGCCCAGTTTACAACAGCCCATTAATGCCAACACAATTCTATGCGTTTGTGATGGCTGTATGCATCAGTCTGCATCTATTTGTTGAGAAATACACAACAGAAGCTAACGCTTGTGGTTCTGCATTCATGTGTAACTTGATCCATATGACACACTAACAAGGGTGGTGCCTCTGATTTGATATGTTTTTCATGCATGTGCCAATGTGTGTGAGGCTTTATCCGCAGCAGAGTTGTGATCGTTCCAGCCGAGTGCACTCACATGTCATATGTTTACAGGCACGCACGTGGTCGGAAGGGCATCTCATTGGTGCACATGGGATGTTTGCGTGGCTGTTTGTCTGGAGGTCAATGAGATGTGAATGCAGCTAGCACCAAATAACTGCACAAACTGCCTAAGCATATTCGTCTCTGTCTGCTGTTTAGAATATACCACTCAGTCGATGAGTTTTGACAGCACCTACACTTGGAAGCTTATTGTGCTGCACTACTGTGTCTCATTGGCATTTTCATCACTAGAGAAGGCAAACAGAATGAATGAGGACAGGCGCATGCATGTTGCTGAAGTTGTTTAAGTTACAAGGACAGGAATCTGGTTTGTTTAGACTTCTCCTCCCGCCAGTGTCTTTACATTGGCAGAATGATCCAACATACATCACAAAAGCCACTTGCAAAGCTTGGTTTAAGATACCCAACTTTGGAAATAGAGCCATGAGGATGTCACTAAACCTCATAGAGAAAATGCATAAAAGTAAACTTTCCATTGTAGCTCAGACTAAATATTTAGCCCTGTTTACCTATAGTTCATTTTTATGGACTAATCTTATGTACATGACACACATCATTTAAGTGTATGCGTGTGTATCTGAGGATATTGCGTGTGCACTTGTTCTATGATTCTGAATGCGTTGAGACATTTTTTTGCCAACAATATAGCTGAAAAAAAGTCTCTGAAATAAAATAAAAACCTAAGAATAATATGGTTTGATTTTTTTTTTACTCCTCTGTGTAGTGCAGTTTCAGACTTCTTCACACTGTCCACCACCCTTGCCGCTGTTGGACCTGGGGAAAAGGTTTTCACTGTGGCACTGACACACCTGAGCATGGACAGGAATAGGAAGTGGGTGCAAGGCTTTGGAGCTGTGCTATTGACACTCCTAAGTCACATGACTTCAGCACTTGAAGTGCCTCTTGATCGTAAGTATTGCCCTTTACACGTGCTATGAATATGACATGATGTTTCACGTGTATAATTTTTCTCAAACTAATGGAATTTCATATTGTGTGATACAATGAACATATTTTACCCTATGAAAATCCAGCAGTTAACTGTACTTGGCAGGGAGGGTTTTCTTGTGTTTCAGCTTTGCATGTTTCAGCATGGGGTAGTGTTTTTTGGTTATAAAATGCAATTACATTTTTAAGGATTTCTGTTTATCTTAGTATCACACAACCTGTTTGAACTATTGATTGTCTTCAACTACTTTTCTTGCATTTATTGCACCTGCTTCACTAAACACATGCACCTTTTCCCAAAAAGTGTACAGGCTCAATCAAATGCTTAAAAGTACCTGAAACTATTTCACCTGAACCTGTTGTTTAGTCCTTGCAAAAACTAACACCTTTCCTCAATATTCTATTACTGTGGTACGGCATGTCACCGTGGACAAAAAGCTAAAGTACTGGAAGGATGTAAGTTGCCCCAAACACTGGCGTGGTTTCTAGTGTGGAGTTTTTGCTGTTTTTGCGAGTGATGTGCATGCACTTATTTCATCACAATAACTGTATAAAGTGACTTGGTTAATTTGGAGTGGTGCTTAATAGATGTGATGGTAAGTTGCAGCTGTAAATGACTTGATTGTCACTGCTTGTTGCATGTTACTTGCATATCCTCTGCTTGAACACATTCGGCATTATTCATTACATTCTGCTTGTATTGCACTGTGTGTCTAAACTAGGCTTCTTTTCATGTTTCTTCAGTGCCCCAGCCCCCTACTATAACATTACAGTCCCCGAAGGATTACATTTTTGATCCACGCGAGAACATTGTCATCCACTGTGAAGCCAAGGGGAAGCCTCAACCCAGGTGAGAGAATTCCTGCAATGCCTAATGAATGAGTTACATTCATTCTTACGGTTCCTCTCAAATTAGTAATTCAAATCAGCCTGACGAATGAATAAATGTCCATATATTTTCTTCATGCTTCTAAAATAAAGTAATATTTATTATACATGTTGGTCCTAGCTTCTCCTGGACAAGAAATGGGACCCACTTTGATGTGGAGAGTGACTCCAAAGTCCTAATGAAGCCCGGTTCAGGAACTCTGGTCATTGATATCAGTGGGGAGAAGGCTGAGGCGTATGAGGGAACTTACCAATGCACAGCTCACAATGAGCATGGCACTGCCGTATCCAATAACGTTGTCATCAGACAGTCGAGTAAGTCTCATTATATTCAATTGCACAGACTCTAAATGCCTGGGCTTTAAAAGTGAGGAGTAGCTGAGTATGAATAAATATCCACTCTACATTAAGCTCTGGGAAGCTTTCAGTACCTTTGTTTGATGTTTGCGACTCACAGGGTCCCCCTTATGGTCAAAGGAGAGAAATGAGGCCATCGTGGTGCAGAAGGGGGTCTCCCTTGTGCTGCAGTGTCGACCCCCTGCCGGACTGCCCCCTCCTGTCATCTTCTGGATGGATAATAGTGAGTCATGTGTACATATTCGCAGACATACAAGGTGCAAATCCTTTAGCCCCTTTTTTTACCCTTCTCATTTTTTAATGTAGTTGATTTTTTTTTTTTTTTTACTCTTCCAACAGAAGAGTAAATCTTCAAGCTTTTTACATTGACAAATTGCTTTTTGTTTTCACTTTCTCACTCCCTGTCCCTCAGACTTTCAGAAGCTGCCACTGGATAAACGAGTGTCCCAGGCCCTGAATGGAGACTTGTACTTTTCTAATGTTCTCCCAGAAGACACCAGAAATGACTACATTTGTTATGCTCGCTTTCCCCATACTCAGACCATCCAGCAGAAACAGCCGATTTCAGTCACTGTGCTGGAAAGTAAGTCAAAACAGGCTGATATCAATTTAAATAAGCAACTGATGTGACCAAAAAGAAGCCAAGAACTCAGTTTTTGGAAATAAAAAAGGACCTTTTATGCTTTTCCCTATTTTCATTCATTTACCCAATATGCTCATATTAAACATGGCAAAAGTTTAAAATAATGAAATCAGATTATATGTAAAAGTAATCACTGAGAGTCAAAAACTTAGTTATAGACTGGTCTCCAGCAGTATTTTCTTTTCTACTGTGTTGCCAAGTTTATGTCAGCTCAGCACAGATTTCCTTATATGGTAATCTTAGATGAGAAGGCAGGGATTACAAGCACCAGTTTCTGTTTGTGGAAGCCAGGTGAAGGGCATCCAATCAGAAGAAAGCAGGCTTTTAAAGAGGCAGGAGCTAAAAAGGCTAATTTCAAATAGAGGAGGAACTGAAGGGGTGCATTAAGGGTTAGATAAAGATAAATAAGAATTTTTTTTTTAACTGCAAATCTAGTGGAAGCCTAAAATATGGAGCTAGACATGAGCATGATAGGTCCTGTTTAAGCTTGCACAAAAAAAAATAAGATTCCAGTATTTCTCATTTTAAAACTTTTGGTTTGTATTATACAATCAAAACTTCATATTTGTTTGTATTTGACAGATATTGTTTTACTCCACAGCTTCATTTCCTTATTTTGTTCATGCAGAACTATGGTAGATGAATTCTAATTTCTATTTTGCTTTCCGGAGCTTTGTCCAGGGCTTTGATTTTACAATGGCCATATCTCAGTGTCACAATGATGTAACTGTACGGTATATAATGGCCCACTGTCTCCACATTTTTTGCAACACTGCACTAATAATGTGTAATTAAAATGCATTTTTACAAACTATGGCTTCAGGTGATACACAGAGAAACGGTCATTGTAAAGCAAAGCATTGCCCATGTATTTTGCATGCTTATGATTTTCTGTTATATTACAGTGGAAACAATGAATGAGACTCTGGCTGCTTTATACAATATCACTGATTTCTATAGTGGTGAGTGCTGCTGGTTTATACCCATTCAGCCCCCTTCAGTGTGAACCCAGCCCTGTTTTTACTGCCCTGCATAACTATATCTGACATACACACTCACTCACCTTTAACTTGGCCTTAAACCCCTCCCCTGTAATTAACATATCCCCTTCACCAGGTTTCTCCTATTTCATGCTTATGAAAATTAAAGGTATGAGGATAGAGAGTGTCAGACAGCGATGCAGTTTTAGTCAATATAAACAAAACTGTATTGGAAAATACAAAATGTATCACATGGTAAAAATCAGCAGAATCCATTATTTGCAGATGACAGTCTGTAGGTTAGGGTAATTATCAAGACTTTCACAAGTAAATAGACATTATTATTCTAATATGGCATTGCTCTTCTTCACCATCTGAAAGTCAATATTGATCATTTCTTATTTTCTAACCTTTTCTGCAAATTCTAGTGCTGTGGTGTTTGAACCCTGCATCAAAAACATGCTAGATTAACTCATGACCAAGGCACTTGCTTACAACTCTAGTTGGTCCAGCTGTGCATTTATCTGTGCAGCAATGGGGGGTGAGGGTGGGGCGGGGAAAAAAATGATCGGTTTTGTCTCAAAGAAATTCCTTTTACTTCCTTTTTTTGTTTATCCTGTTACTGATTAGGCAAAAAAACAAAACAAAAAAAAAACATCTGACTTTCTTTTACATTATGCTAAGTCATTACTCACTCATTATCCCTTCTATTCACAAATTGTTTTTCAACAATACTGTATGTTTGACTCTTCCTTTGCCCTTTAAGAATATAAACACCCCTTGAGGTTACTGCTCTTTCTCTTGTAAGAATAACCTTAAAGTGTAATGTGTTGGTCTGGTGTTGATATAGTCTTGTACTCTGACCTGTTCAGGCAGCCCAGAGGGGGATCGTGGTCCCGGTTTCATGTTGCCTTTTGGCCCCACCAGCACCAAGGTGGTACTGAGAGGGGAGACTCTGGAGCTAGAATGCATCGCTGAGGGCTTGTAAGTTCCCATATGCAGTAACTGCTCTAAGGGTTTATATTTACTCTAATGAATGTTACAGTGTCAGAAAGAGGGGAAAAAAATCTGACTTGAAGGTTTTTTTCTGTAACGTACAACAATGTTCTAAGCTAAAATAAAACTCTTTTTTTTTTACTGTGATAGGCCCACTCCAGACATCTCCTGGCAGAAAGATGGAGGTGAGCTGCCAAGCAACAGAATGTCCTACCAAAACTTCAAGAAAACTCTGAAGATTTCTGATGTGACTAAAGATGATGCTGGCAACTACTGCTGCACAGCCACAAACAACTTAGGCACTGTACCCCACATCATCAAGGTCACTGTCAAAGGTAGGCAGATCAGCTCAGGTATTTTACTGATGCATTACTATTCATTTTACAGTATTAACATATTTTATTCTTCACTTTGGACCCCAATTTTATTCATAAAATTTATTATAATTACAAGAGTAGTTAAATACACATTTGAATCTTACATTTATAGAAACAACTAAGAGGAAGCAATTACGTTGAAACCTAAGGAAAACGCTAAGGAAAGATTTATAGTCATATTCTTTCAAGAATCTCACTGAGTATCTTCATTATTGTCCATTATCCCCAGCTGCTCCTTTCTGGGTCAGTGCTCCCAGGAACCTGATCCTCGCCCCTAATGAAACTGGCATGTTGACTTGTCGAGTCAATGGAGAACCCAAACCAAGGATTGACTGGTTTGTCAATGGAGTTCCCATAGAGAGTAAGTAAAATGAGACCAGGCTTTCAAAATCAGAACATATTGCATTTACATGCTTCAGTCTAAAGCAAACAATGAGTAAACTTGCTTAGTTGGGAACTGAATTCCCAGTTCTTTATTTGATATAAAGACATTGATATAGACATAAATATAGAAACGATAAAGAGTTGTTTTTCTCTGTCATTTCGACAAAATATTCTGTCTCTGGTCCTGTGCTAGACACTCCTGAGGACCCCAGCCGCAAGGTGGAAGACGACACTGTGATTCTCGGCAATGTGCAGTCAGGGTCCAGCGCTGTCTACCAGTGTAATGCTTCCAATGAATTTGGCTACCTCTTGGCGAATGCTTTTGTCAGCGTTCTTGGTGAGTTAAAACATATTTAATTATTATTAGTCTTGCCTCATGCAAATCTTTAGTTAGAAGCAATTTGGAAAATTAGCAGATGAATGAGTTTTACCAAGTATCTTTTTTTTTATTTTTTATTTTTAAAGCTGAATCACCAAGGGTGCTCACTCCACCCAACCAAGTGTACCAGGTCATCACCAACAACCCTGCATTACTTCACTGTGCTTCCTTTGGCTCACCAATACCAGCCATCACATGGTAAGAGACTGGAATATAAGTATAATGTATAAATCACTATACTGTGCTCGAGCTGCATTGGTTGCTATTTCTATGCAGGTTCAAAGACAGTCAGATCAGCGTTAAGAATGTTGACCCATATGTGATCCATGAGAATGGTACTCTGGAAATCAATGTGGCCCAACCATTAAATAGCGGAAAGTATACCTGCATTGCCACCAACAACCTCGGGATCAAGGAGAACCATGTCTTCCTGGAGGTTAAAGGTCAGTATAGTCTAATCACAACTCAGATAGTGATATCGGTGGATTAACTTGTCTTCTTCAGTGGGCTTTAGATCAGCCATTAGGTCATCAAGCTGTGTTATTTATCAATATGAGAGTGGTTTTTATTTTTCCATTTTGCAGAGCCCACCCGTATCCTGAAGCAGCCAGAGTACAAGGTGGTGCAGAGAGGAATGAGTGCTGTGTTCGAGTGTAAAGTCAAACACGACCCTTCCCTCATTCCCACCATGACCTGGCTCAAAGACAAAGGAGAGCTGCCTGACGATGAGAGGTACAACCGACACTGAGATTGCACTTATTCTATTCAGTCTGTAGAAATCCAAGATGTTATTTAGGATACATTTTATTTCTTTGCAATACTTTCAGGTTTGAGGTGGACACAGACAGTCTGACCATCAAAGACGTGACAGAGGATGATGAGGGCACTTACACCTGCATCATGAACACCACCCTCGATCAGGACTCAGCCAGCGCCATGCTGACTGTTGTCGGTACATTCCCACCTTTATTTATTAAAATTTTTGTGTAACTGCCAGGTCTATGTCACTTTCAGGAATTTCTCATTTATCTCACTGTTGACTAACACACACCCAGAATCTTTTTCTCTTCTGTCCTGCTTCTATTTGTTTTTCTTTCTCAATTACAAACCCTCTTTTGGTCTCTTACTGCATTGAAACTGTAGTTTTTACTCCTCAAGCTTTAGATACATTTCTAAAATCACATTGCCATGGAGATCTTTCTGCTGTTTCTTAAATGTCTGTCCCTAACTTCTAACCCTCTTCTTGAACTTTGCTCCTGCTTTTCGCTGTCAGAGGCAACTCCTACTCCTGCAATTGTCTACGGTAAACAATATCCACTGCGACGCATTTTGTAGCTTTCATTGCCTTCACTCATAGTGTGTGTCATTTGGCTACTTCCATTAGTACACTTTCATGTAGTACACTGCTTACATCTGAAGTATTAGAATTTTGACAGGCTACTGTTGTCTCAAATCGAATACCCAACAATGTACCAAAAGTTAAATTTGCAGTGTTTCAGCTGCTATTGTCATGCTAGCTACTGCATTTTGTGAACTTCTGCAACTTGTAGTGTATCTAATAATATGGAGGACATCATTTTAACACACATAAATACTAAGTTTGGATGACACATTGCATGCAATGTAAGGTTTTACCTGCACCACTTGAAAATTTGCCACTGTGAGCTAGCTAGCTAGCACTGGTATCATCATCGATGCTTATAATGGCTTATCTTGGTCTTACTAGATGAAAATTGCTTGGTGGTCCCTCCATTTCATTATGTAACCAAGATGGCAAGATGACCACTGAGGGCGAGAAGTGTATATCATTCCACACTTAATTTATGAGTACAACATCTACTACTAGTAGAACACTTAATGTAGCCATATTTACAGTGCCTTGAAAAATCCATACCTACATACAGTATATACTGTACAGTATGATACAGAGGTATCCATACCTCTTGAACTTTTGACATTTTGTCACGTTACAACCACAAACTTAAATGTATTTTATTGGGATTTTATGTGATAGACCAACACAAAGTAGCACATAATTGTGAAGTGGAAGGAAAATGATACACTGTGTTCAAAATTTTTTACAAATAAAAATCTGAAAAGTGTGGCGTGCATTAGTATTCAGCCCCCTTTACTCTGATACCCCTAAATAAAATCCAGTGCAACCAATTGCCTTCAGAAGTCACCTAATTAGTAAATAGAGTCCACCTGTGTGAACATCTCACAGAGCACTGTTCAATCCATCTGTTCAATTATCATCCAAAAATGGAAAGAGTATGGCACAAATGCAAACCTACCAAGACATGGCCATCCACCTAAACTGACAGGCTGGGCAAGGGGAGCATTAATCAGAGAAGCAACCAAGAGGCCCATGGTAGCTCTGGAGGAGCTGCAGAGATCCACAGCTCAGGTGGCAGAATCTGTCCACAGGACAACTATTAGTCGGACACTCCACAAATCTGGCTTTTATGGAAGAGTGGCAAGAAGAAAGCCATTGTTGAA
>VUQI01054486.1:0-11413 GCA_015106735.1 Paratilapia polleni | reverse complement strand
TGGCTTTCTTTCAACAATGGCTTTCTTCTTGCCACTCTTCCATAAAAGCCAGATTTGTGGAGTGCACGACTAATGGTTGTCCTGTGGACAGATTCTCCCACCTGAGCTGTGAATCTCTGCAGCTCCTCCAGAGTTACCATGGGCCTCTTGCCTGCTTCTCTGATTAATGCTCCCCTTGCTCGGCCTGTCAGTTTAGGTGCACGGCCATGTCTTGGTAGGTTTGCAGTTATGCCATAGTCTACATTTTCAGATGATGGATTGAACGGTACTCCGTGAGATGTTCAAAGCTTGGGATATGTTTTTATAACCCAACCCTGCTTTAAACTTCTGCACAACTTTATCCCTTACCTCTCTGATGTGTTCCTTGATCTTCATGATGCTGTTTGTTCACTAATGTTCTCTAACAAACCTCTGAGGTCTTCACAGAACAGCTGTATTTATACTGAGATTAAAGTACACACAAGTGGACTCTATTTACTAATTAGGTGATTTCTGAAGGCAATTGGTTACACTGGATTTTATTTAGGGGTATGAGAGTAAAGGGGGCTGAATACTAATGCACTTTTCCGATTTTTATTTGTAAAAGATTTTGCACACCATGCATCATTTTCCTTCCACTTCACAATTATGCGCTACTTTGTGTTGGTCTATCACATAAAATCCCAATAAAATACATTTAAGTTTGTGGTTGTAATATGGCAAAATGTGGAAAAGTTCAAAGGGTATGAATACTTTTGCAAGGCACTGTAAGGGGATAAGGAAAGCATTGTGTGAAAGATAGCAAAACCAAGATGTTCACAGTCTGTGTCTGTGTGTGTCAAGTTCAAATATAGGTGTGGTTCAACAAATGAGTCATTATCATCATCATCTCCAGGTCTCTTGCAGTATATGCGTAGAGCTGATTTGAGACACTAGGTGTTTCCACAGGAGATGATCCTGGGCAAGGACCTGAACATCTGCAAGATCCACACCAAGGTTCTTTAAGTCATCAGTGGCAACTTTGATCCACCGGGTATGTGGAGCACCCCATGGCCACTTCTATCCTGCAGCACTTGGGTCACACTGTAGGATCGCCTCAGTAGGATGGTTGGGAGGTAGCCACTGAAGATGTCCAAACCATCACACTCGCCACTGTGCAGCCAGGACAGATGCCGTAAGTTGCTGTGTTCTCAGTCTGAGACCCTGGTTTGACAACTGGTGGTACCATCGCTGCCCTCGATAGTTCTGAGTGCTTGGGAATTGAATCTATGTCTCTGAACAATATAGTAAAACAGAGAAATGAGACAATATAGATCTTGATCTTGGTTTCTCTGGAGAGTGAACGATGTTTCCGCAGTGGCTTCCATAGAGCCTGCATAGAGCAGCTAGGGCTCATTGGAGATCAACTTCTGCTTTAAGGTCACCACTTTCCAAGACCAGGGAAACCAGGTACACAAACAAAATTCAATTCAATTCAATTCAATTCAATTTTATTTATATAGCGCCAAATCACAACAACAGTCACCTCATGGTGCTTTATATTGTGGGGTAAAGACCCTACAATATTAGAGAGAAAAAAGATACAAACTCCACAGTGTCCAATATGAATTGGCAGAGAACAGGGGCCAACACCAATAAACGTCAACTTTGTTTTTGCCCGGTTTACCTTCAGGCTGAGTTTGGAATCATTTGGAATAGGAGCAGTGCCTCTAGCAGCTATTCTCTCATGCAGAGCTGTAGTTGTATTATTAGCGTATTCCAGGTCAGCCAAGCTGTAGCTGCCAAAGGATATGCAAGGCAAGCTGTCACATACTTTGGACATTAGGTAGTCAATAACAAATGAGTACTGATGTGGTAATGACTCCTGGATGCTCTTCGGTAGGAATGTGTTGATGGGCATTGTGGCTGGTGTGAACCCATTTCAAGATGGTCTCTAGTGTTTTTAATCTTTCTATGAAAACAGCTGCCTACTATAAACTCCCTGATGAAAATGTTGAGTGGTCAAAATATTGATGTTGTGGGCATTAAAACCTACAACAGTGCGTTCAAAGACTACAATGCCACCAAGAGCTGAAAGGAAGTGCAGAGTTAGGGGATAATTCCCTGTGGGTTTATCACTTAGAGCAACCCCTTTTACATACAAGTATTTGATTCTTTGTTAATCTAAAAACGTTGATCATAAATTCAAGGAAACATTCATAGATTTTATTGATTCAGAATAAAAAAACTAATCTTTTACATCATAGGCTAGATGATGGATTACCAACCAGGCAGACCAAGCAACTGCAACAGGGGTCCAAAAGCCACAGGTTTACCCTATATTACTTCAGTTCACATAATTTATTTCTGTATTTGTTACAAATTCACACCACTAACGTAAAATATCAACTGGGTCCCCCATCTCCTTGTTCCCTCAGTCCACTAGATTGCTCTTTGCATTGAAAGTGGACATCTGAGGCGGTTCAGGCATCTGATTAGGATGCATCTTGGACACCTCTCCTTCGCGGTTATCCGGGCATGACCAGCTGGGTGGAAAGCACGGGGTATACGCAGACCTTGCTGGAGAAATTATATATCTCATCTGGTCTGGGGGTGCCTCAGGATCCCAATCTAAATTTTTTTGTCTATTTAGTAGTAGTTAAAATTACCAAAGATCCCGAGTTTGTTTTCAACGAAAAATAAAGAAACCAGAAAACACTGCTTTAATAAATTACTCAAACAGTTGTTGTGATCAGTTACCAAAGGAGTTGCTAGTTAATGGTCTATCAATGCCACTATCCTTCACTATATTCAGAGATCTTCATAAACAAGACCTTGAGGGTTGATGTTATCACAGAACAATTTTCAAGAGATTTATTGCAGTTGCCTCTGTTATATATCATAGCTAATGTGGACTGCATGCTCCCAGAGGGCCTATAGTATTAAATCACAAGACACAATTTACAGCTCACAATGACATTGTATTGGCAACAGAACTTCCAATCCCTACCTGCGACCATCAGTCCACGACTGTTTCCATTCTGATGAAGAGTCGACAATCAAACATTCAGAATTCACGAAGATCCTCAAGGCACATTTAGCAGGCTCCCTAATGCCACATGTCCCAGTCTCAGCTCATGTCTCAGTGACAGTAAACGATGTCCCCTTTAAAAGGAACTGGCCAGCTCTCTCATTTATCAAAAGTTTTACAAAGTCAACTAAAGCTAACATCCCCCCTGATGTTAGGTCCAGTTTGAGGTGAGATCAGTGACTTTAGTGAAAGCCCTCTGGCTGTTCCGATGGGAGACAAGTACTAAGGAGTCAATGATGTCGGGGTGTAAATGGCCAATGGAAAGGTGCGGAGGATGACAAGGACAAATGGAGAGCAGGTGTGGGTGATCAGAAAAAAAAGGAAGAAACGGGTGAAATGAGGAGTAATGTCGGGGGTGAGATAAAAAGGGGGGTTGGGTGTAATGGTGGGGTGGTGAAAGAACAGGGTTAACTGAAGATTGGAGGGAAGGTCCTATGAACAGGGTTAATGACAGAGCCCACATCTGGCTCGCCTGGATCAGGGGGACCCATAAATAAATGTGTGACATCAATAAATATAGTATGACAGGTAATCAGCACAATTACCCATGTCCCCGAAGGACGCTGCTGGTGAAAGAGGGCTAGGACATGGGGACTGCAGAGTGTCTTAAAAACACAGTGACTGATGGGCTGCTGATTGAAGTACAGCGTGTGAGGAGAAGATGTTACAAAAATACCCTGTAGAGAACAAACTTAACGCAGAGAAGGTGAGAGTAGATGAAGATGACCTATAACCTGCAGCGTATGAAGTGAATACTGAAGGATTGAAGGCAGTAGTGATGCGATCTGTCAATGACACAGTGTGGGGACATACTGGTTATGTGGGGTGAGAGCTATCAAGCCTACTAGGGATTAAGAAGTGATATAAAGTGCAATGTTTCTAAGCTGCCTCATGGGCAAAAAGGACAATATCTTGTCAAGAGTACCTCTGGAAGAATTTTAAATTTCTGCTGACACTGGAAAAACAGTTCACCCTTGTAATATAGAATGAGAATATAAGTCAACAAGTTCAACAAAACCTGAAAAAATAAAAAGGGACTGCACTTTCCTATCCCAATAGCATATTATACACACACCAAAATAAAACAAAATGAAAAAAAAGGCAACACATCTTATGATCAGACCATTTCAAGGGTACTGCAATGAAGCCAAACATGATGCTGTAGCTGCTAACAGGACCAGTATAACCCAGGAAGATGATAGAAGTGAAAGCAGAGGAGGATGTTCAATAAGTTGAAGAGCCACCAGATCAAGCTGTAGAGGAAGCTCTGTTAGGCAGGCAGAAACAGCAGGTCACCTGCATACAAGATACTGCACCTTGCAAAAGTTTCGGGTCACTTTAGAAATGTGCATTTTTTTAAAGCAATATATTTATTAGATAATTCGTAATAGCTCATTCTAACCACAACTGTTAGTTGTGTCTTGGGGACAAGCCACCCAAAAGGGACTCCAGCTTTCAGCACCATGGAAATAATGCTGGGAGCGACAGTCTTAATTCTGCATCATCTGTGACAACTAGGTTGACTTTTTCAAATGACAATCCATGCTTTTGAAGTAACTCCTCCAGTTTACCAAAGATAATAGCACCAGTGGTAATGCCCTCCAATGGAATCAAGGCCATCAGCTCCTCTTTGAAATCTTTGCCATCAAAAATATCTGACGAAAACGCAGATTTGGGAAATGTCAGTATTGTCAGTGAACTCATCAATTGCCAGCGATAGGTATCTGGCTTCTTTGACCTCATCAATTACAAGTTGCTGGACATCCTCTGCCAAAACATGGACACAGCAAACAACAGTATCAGCAGACAAAGGTATCTGTTTAACAGACACAATTATCCTGTCCATAGATTTGTCAGTGGCAAGTTCCTCCAGAACAGCCACCATGCACTCCTTAAAAACCTCAGCATCAGTAAATGGCTTGTTATGCTTGGAGAGTACCAACGCAGCCTGCAGAGACGCACTTGTTGCCCTCTTTTTGAAATTGAAATTTCAAAGCAGCAATTTTTTTCTGACGGGCCTCTGACTGTTCAGGATATGACTCCTTGAAGCCTATATGCTTTGTGCTGTGGTGACGTCTCAGATTATATTCTTTAGTGACAGTGACAGTTTAGTTGCAGATGAGGCACACAGGTACAGCAATCTAAAAGTTGGCACTATGAATACATACTTATCAGTCAATTCTTCATTAAAGCTGCGGTTTTCTGCATCAACTTTTCGCTTAAGGCTCTTCGAGAGTGCCATTTTTCATGCTTGAAATATATTCAGAAGGCCTTTCTCCTGACAGTGTTCTCCACAAATTATGACACTGCATGTGACACTGATGGACAGCTTGACAGCCTTGCAAATATGAAGCCTAAAATATCGCAATCGCCCCCTAGTGGCTTGC
Source organism: Paratilapia polleni (assembly GCA_015106735.1). Lineage (NCBI taxonomy): Eukaryota > Metazoa > Chordata > Actinopteri > Cichliformes > Cichlidae > Paratilapia > Paratilapia polleni. The sequence continues at coordinate 5,977 of VUQI01054486.1, read as the reverse complement.
TGCAGTACAGGTAATATGAGTCTGTTAACACTGACAAAGGCTAAAAAATAAATTTGGAAGGAAAATTAATATATCAAATAATAATATATTACTAATATATTACTACAATATTTATTTTATTTTATTTTACAAGAGCATCTGGCCCACAGTGTCTGTTGAGAAAAAGTCTGGGCCTTGGACTAATGTAGTTGATGACCCCTGGTGTAGAGCATATGAGGACAAATGGAGCACATCTAGTAGATACATTTGGTGATCTCTGCATATTTAGCTGCTGATACATCAACTAGAAAAAGGCTTGGGTGCAGGCCGAGCTGTGTTTTGACTAAATGGTAATAAATGAAATCAAGTGGAAATCCTGAATACATAATAAGCAAGAGTGTATTAAAAAAAGACAAAACCTCAAAGGGGCCAATGCTGACCACTGCAAAACTAAGGAAATGTGTTCTTTTCTTGGACGTTAGGAACAAAACTTTCCCCACAGAAAAGCAACAAAGTATTGCGGGAGACAGACACCCTCTCTACTTTTAAGACTAGGCTTAAAACTTTCCTTTCTGACAAAGCTTATAGTTAGGGCTGGATCAGGTGACCCTGAACCATCCCTTAGTTATGCTGCAATAGGCCTAGGCTGCTGGGGGCTTCCCATGATGCACTGAGCATTTCTTTCTCACTCACCTCTCTTCACTCTCCATGTGTTCATACACCAGTATTGTATTTAATCATTAGTAATTACTAAGGTCTACCTCTCTCCCCCATTGTGTGTCTTTTGTCCTGTCTCCCTCTGCTCTCTTCTTTTCCCCTCACCCCCAACCGGTTGCAGCTGATGGCTGCCCCTCCCTGAGCCTGGTTCTGCTGGAGGTTTCTTTCCTTCCCACCATTGCCAAGTGCTTGCTCATGGGGGGGGGTCATTGGATTTTTGGGGTTTCTGTCTAATATCATAGGGTCTGTAGCCTACAATATAAAGCACCTAGAGGCAACAGTTGTTGTGAATTGGCGCTATACATATAAACCTGAATTGAATTGAATTGAACTGAATATTGCTACAACAAAACCACTGAGGCCTCTTTCTTTCTAAAAACAAGAATAATTTAAGTGACATGTTTGCCCATGCTCATTCTTCCAATTCACTGAAATGAAAAAGATCAAATACATGTCAGCAGTACATGCAAATTAAATATTTTCAACACATCTGATCATTAAAGCCAGTCAACAGTGAAACAAAAATTCTCAAGTACAAAATTTTGTTCGATGTTAAAAAGAGGAAAAACAAACACTTGAGAAGTTCATCACTGCACTTGCGTTTAAGGTAAAAGATACAATTACATTTAGATACAAATATAATTAAAAGAATAATTTGGACACAAAAGCTTAACTGGACTCACATAACTCTGGTGGATGTTTAAGTCTCTAAATGATCTGAAAAGCAGTATTAGTATTTTGTTCATTTGTTTTGTTTGTTGAGGGGATAGAAAAAATTTTCAAAGCAGTCTCTTTGCAGAAACAATGTTGGTGTTATTCTATAAAATTCATACAACAGTTTTTTTTAGAGGTCTCCAATAAGCATAATCGTAAAGAAAACTGTAGTAGCAGAAATCTCTACTCTACGGCACACATCTTAAAATATGGACAAACAAACAGCAGAAACTAATAGAGTTAAGTTAGAATATATGCATATCTGACAAGCCAGCAATAAAAACTTCAGAGCTTTAGGTGAGGTGCAGCAACTAATAATTTGACATAAAGAAAGTATGTTTTCATAGGGGTAAAGTAGGTACGGTTATGTGAAAAAGTAAGTGCAACCTATGGAAATGTTTAACTTTTTCAGTATATTTGAACAAACGTTTGCTCTTTGGTGCCTACAGATAAAAGGTGACATAATCAATTTGTCTTCTTCATACTTTAAATAAATGAATAAAAATGATCACAACTGCTGGTGTCAAAGTGCATGCATCTACAATCAGAAAGAGACTGTACAAATGTGACCTGAATGAATGGTGTTCCAGGAAACAAGCTTTGCTGCCCAAAAAGAACTACTTCAAAATAAAACAAATGTTTGCCAGTGATCATATAGGCAAGGCCCAGCATTTTTAAAAATGTACTAAGGACAGATGAATCAAAGGGCGTTTTCACACCTACAGTTCATTTACTCTGGTCCAAATCGGTTGATGAGTTTGTAAACTTGTAGCTTTTTTCCCATGGTTTGGTTCCTTTTCTCACAGAGAAAACTTCAAGGGAACTCCAAGCAAACCAAAATGTGTTACTACAAACCACGTGAGAACGTTCAGTCCGCCTATTGGACAAATGTTTCTGGGGTGGGAATGAAAAATGAAACATGGTGAGCAAGAATAGATAATAGTAATTTAAGTTTAAACATTTATGTTTGTAACGGATTTAAAGTATTCAGAAATCAAAAGATTTTTGAAAGATTGCAGTGCCTCAGCACTCAGCAACCCCGTTCTGTAAGGTTACGGGTCTGCCACTTTATGGTTAAGTTGCTGTGGTTCCTAAATGTTTTCACTTTGCAGTAATACCACTTACAACTGATCATAGAATCCTATTACAGTACTACGCTCAAATTCAGTGAGCGCTTTGGAGCTACTCATTCTTTCACAAATGTTTGCAAAGGCAGACTGCATGGCTATGTGCTTGATTTTATACACCTGTGGCAGTGGGACTGAAAACACCTGAATTCAAAGGTTGAGAGGTATTGCCTAATACTTTTGTCCATATATTGTACATTAGATACTTGGTGAAAGCATGAAAAGCACCCTTTAAGTTTTAATTTTCTATACATGTGATAGCTGTACATGGGGAAACAACACTGGCAAAATGGAAAAGGTAGAGAGCATAAGGAAGGAAAATAAAATACCCTATACAGAAGCACTGTCAGGAAAGTTGAAAACAAGTGGTGCAAAACGAGTTCAAGCTAATTCTTTTGGCAGAGGTCCAGTAAGGAGAGTTGCTAATGGTGATTCTGTGATGGTTAGCAGGAAAGCAATATTAGCATTTGTGGGTAAAGCAATGTAGAAAGCAATAATAAAAATCACATGTGGCTTGATAAATTCCATCTGCTACAGGAAGTTATTGGGCTCTTAGGGAATAAAACCACAAGAAATATTGGAATTTACCTGTTCCCAGGACAGCAAAGGACAAAGGACAAATCTGTGTCAGTTTCTATAGAAGGAAAGAAAAAGGTAGAAATGTTCAGCAGAGACTGAGATTATGGCACTGATAAATGGGAAGGAAAAGACAGATATACTTAATCAAGACGGGATTTACAATATATATTCAGTAAAAATAGAAAGAAATCGCTACAGAAATATAATATATTAGAGATATGGACTGATCTGGGCAATGGTTTCGGCAGGGGACTTGCAACAATGAGCTACATCGGAGGAAATGTAGCTACAACAGTGCATCTGGTAGACGTTTGAGGATCTAATGAACTTGATTATTTTAAAAAGGGTAAATTGGATAGAATCGGGTAAAAAAAGTTGTCAAAGAAAAAATGAGAAAGGATTAAACTGAAAATGTTCAAAGAAATTTGGTTGGCAGCACCTAACAATATGCCTAATAAAAAAAGAACTAAAAACTAAAAGACAAGGACATGTTGAAGAACTAATGTAAGAAGAAAAACTAGGCCTGTCTTTTTAAGGAGTGGAAAGCTGTAATAATTCTAATTCTGAAACCTAGTTGAAGCTCACTGCTTTCATATAGGTTTGTGCCATACTAGTGTGGTTTTAGGTAGGGGCACACAATAATAGATTCAATCCTGAATCTAGTGATACTGTTATTAAGAAAAGCTTGAGCTAATAATAAAGCAGTATGGGCAGTATTTCTTGACACTAATAAAGTTTATGACATGTTATGCAAGGAAGGGTTATCAATTTCTCTACATAATACTAGGATTAGAGGAATTATCTCTAATTGGGTAAAACCTTTTTAGGCCAATAGAAATGAGGGTTGGGAGTGAGCTATCTATGGCGTTTAAGAAAGAGACTGGAAACCCCAAGGGGAGTATTATTAGCCTTGTACATTTTACTCAATATTTAACACAGCAGGAAAAGGTTATTATTATGTGCAGACGATAGGAAGTGAGAGATGAACGTCTCCTGTTATTATTATTAGAATATTTTATTTTTAGTTTGATTAAATTACTATTCAAACATGTCGACATGTTGTCCAGATGATGATCGTCGACACCCTCCACAAGGAGGGTAAGGCACAGAAGGTCACTGCTGAAAAGGCTGGCTGTTTGCAGAGTGCTGTATCGAAGCATATTAAAGTTGACTGGAAGGGAAAAGTGTGGTAGGAAAATGTGCCCAAGCAACAGTCTTGAGAGGATTGTCAAGAAAAGTCGATTGAAGAACTTGGGAGAGCTTCTCAAGGAGTGGACTGAAGCTGGTGTCAGTGCATTAAGAGTCACGGCCCATCCCCTGCTGTGTGCATATGATGAAAGCAAATCCCAGCCTAAGACTTAAAACTAGCAATTGAAACTATAAACTGATGAGAAAAGTGTTTAGTGAGTAGGGTTATCAAAAAATTGATACTAGATAAAAAAAATTTTACTACTGGATTAGATACTCATTTGCAACAGTATCAATAACAACATCTTTGCCTCCTCGAGTTGACACGACTTTACACAGCATCGCTGCAGACAGGCAGCCCCTTTCCTCACCAGCACCACCTACTAAAGTAGTTGACGTTCACAACACTGAACAACACTTAAAGAGGAATTTTGAGAGGTCGGTAAAGCTCCCATATCAACAACATTTAAGTATTAAACAGTTATCATAAATGTTAACCTTGCCAGTGCACACATAAGCATGAGCATTTTAACTATTAGCAGCTGCTTGATAGCCACATTAGCTGTCTGTTATCTGATAGCAACTAGTGGACTGTACAGTGGTGTGAAAAAGTGTTTGCCCCCTTTCCTGATTTCTTATTGTTTTGCATGTTTGTCACACTTAAATGTTTCAGATCATCAAACAAATTTCCAGCAATCCAGACTTTGACTAGACCACTCCAAAACCTTTGTTTTGGTTTTTTTTGAGTCATTCAGAGGTGGACTTGCTGGTGTGTTTCAGATCATTGTCCTGCTGCATATCCCAAGTGCTCTTGAGCTTCAGGGAACAAACTGAAGGCTGGACATTCTTCTTCAGGATTTTCTGGTACAGAGCAGAATTCATGGTTCCATCAATTACAGCAAGTCGTCCAGGTCCTGAAGCAGCAAAGCCGCCCCAGCTCATCACACTACCACCACCACATTTGACTGTTGGTATGATGCTCTTTTTATGAAATGCTGTGTTAGTTTTACACCTGATGTGACAGGACGCAAACCTTCCAAAGAGTTCAACTTCTGTCTCATTGCTCCACAGAATATTTCCCCAAAAGTCTTGGGGATCATCAAGATGTTTTTTGGCAAACGTGAGACGAGCCTTTGTGTTCTTTTTGGTCAGCAGTGGTTTTCTCCTTGGAACTCTCCCATGGATGCCATTTTTGCCCAGTCTCTTTCTTATTGTTGAATCATGAACACTGACCTTAACTGAGGCAAGTGAGGCCTGCAGTTCTTTAGATGTTGATCTGGGTTCTTTTGTGACCTCCTGGATGAGTTGTCGATGCGCTCTTGGAGTAATTTTGGTTGGCCGGCCTCTCCTGGGAAGGTTCACCACTGTTCCAGGTTTTCTCCATTTGTGGATAATGGCTCTCACTGTGGTTCACTGGAGTCCCAAAGCCTTAGAAATGGCTTTGTAACCCTTTCCAGACTGATCGATGTCAATGACTTTGTTTCTCAGCTGTTTGTTTAGATCGTGGCATGATGTGTTGCTTTTTGAGATCTTTTAGCCTACTTCACTTTGTCAGACAGGTTCTGTTTAAGTGATTTCTTGATTCAACAGGTCTGGCAGTAATCAGGCCTGAGTGTGGCTGGTAAAACTGAACTCAGATTTCTAAAAATTGTGGTTAATTCCAGTTAATTCAT
>VUQI01054484.1:0-13291 GCA_015106735.1 Paratilapia polleni | reverse complement strand
TAGAAAAAATAAAAAATGTACATTAGGCTGGTTGCATAAGTGTGCACACCCTTAAACTAATACTTTGTTGAAGCACCTTTTGATTTAATCACAGCATTCAGTCTTCTTGGGTACACACCTGCCATCAATCAAAGACACTCTGATTAACTCCAAATAAAGTTCAGCTGTCCTAGTAGGATTTTCCTGACATTTACTCAGTTGCTGCTACAGCAAAAGACATGGTTCGCAGAGAGCTTACAAAGCATCAAAGGGATCTCATTGTTGAAAGGTGTCAGTCAGGAGAAGGGTACAAAAAAATTTCCACAGCATTGGATATACCACTGAACACAGTGAAGACAGGCATCAAAAAGTGGAGAAAATATGGGACAACAGTGACATTGCAAAGAACTGGACGTCCTCCCAAAATTGATGAAAAGACAAGATGAAAACTGGTCAGGGAGGCTGCCAAGAGACCAACAGCAACACTGAAGGAGCTGCAGGAATTTCTGGCAAGTACTGGTTGTGTACTACATGTGACATCAATCTCCTGTATTCTTCATATGTCTGGACTGTGGGGTAGGGTTGCAAGACGGAAGCCTTTTCTGACAAAGAGAAATACCACACCCAGCTACAATTTGTAAAAAAAAAAATAAATAAAAAATACATCAAGCCTCCCAAAAGCATGTGGGAAAATGTGTTATGGTCTGATGAGACCAAGGTTGAACTTTTTGGCCACAATTCCAAAAGGTACGTTTGGTGCAAAGCCAACAACAACAGCATGGTGGTGGCAGTGTCATGCTTTGGAGTTGCTTTTCTTCAGCTGGAACTGGGGATTTAGTCAAGGTGGAAGGAATTATAACCAGTTCCAAATGCCAGTCACTTTTGGCCCAAAACCTTCAGGTGTCTGCTAAAAAGCTAAAGATGAAGAGGATTTTCACCTTTCAACACAACAATGACCCCAAGCATACATCCAAATCAACAAAAGAATGGCTTCATCTGAAGAAAATTAAAGTTTTGGGATGGCCCAGCCAGAGCCCAGACCTAAACCCAACAGAAAATCTGTGGGGTGACCCGAAGAGGCCTGTGTACAAGAGATGGCCTTGTACACAGATTTGGAGCGTTTGACAGATTTGGAGCGCTTTTGCAAGGAAGAGTAGGCAAATATTGCCAAGTCAAGATGTGCTATGCTGATAGACTCCTAAACCCAACAGAAAATCTGTGTGGTGACCTGAAGAGGGCTGTGTACAAGAGATGCCCTCGCAATCTGACAGATTTGGAGCGCTTTTGCAAGGAAGAGTAGGCAAATATTGCCAAGTTAACTGTGCTATGCTGATAGACTCCTATCCAAGAAGACTGAATGCTGTGATTAAATCAAAAGGTGCTTCAACAAAGTATTAGTTAAATGGTGTGCAAAGTATTTCTCATTATCTCATCTCATCATTTTTGATATAGGCTTATTATTTATGCATACAGCTTTAGAAATTTAATAATAATATTGCCTCACAGTAAAAAGGTCCTGGGTTTGTATCCACTGGCCGGCTTGGGCCTTTCTGTATGGAGTCTGCATGTTCTCCCCGTGTCTGTGTGGGTTCTCTCCGGGTACCCCAGGTACTCTGGGTACTCCAGCTTCCTCCCACAGTCCAAAGGCATGCATGGGGTTAGGTTAACTGGTGATTCTAACTAGCCATAGGTGTCAATGTGAGTGTGAATGGTTGTCTGTCTCTCTGTGTTACCCCTGTGATAGACTGGCGATCTGTCCAGGGTGTACAATGCTTCTCATCCTATGACAGCTGGAATAGGCTCCAGCCCAACCACGATGGATGGATGGGTGAATGAATGAATGAATGGATGGATGGATGGATGGATGGATTTTATAATGACATAGCTACCATGAGTCCAGCACTTATTTGAGCTCCTTTTCCCAACAATAACAAAAAAAAAGTAACCATTTTGTTCTTGTATGCTTACACTGAAAACAGTGTGCAGTGACTCAACAGGCAGGTGCCCCTGTGGAAAATCAAACAAAAGATTTAAAAAAAGATTAGTGTTGAACCCACTAAAAAGCAAGTCAGTTGTTTCTTTTTCTCTCTAGTCCACTGGTTTACTTACTTACCACATGGTAAGTTTGTGAAAGCCCGTTTTGGTGTGTTACCCTTCATACCATGTCTTTCTCCCTTTCCCTCCCTCCCTACTTTCCTCTTCCCTTTAGCTTTTGAAGTGGCAAGCAGAGAGAGATTAGCTTCACTTTATAGTCAAAGGGGGGGAATGTGATGATACGAGAGGGAATGTAACTAATCAGCAGTGGACTGTAATCCACAGGGACTAGCTGGACAATACTGCTGGACTCCAACTCCCTGCACAGGACAGAAAATGCTGCTAATACTGACCAGGGGAAATCTTACTGGAACCCCTTCATGGTGTTGGACCTCTATTTTCCTTTGGTAATAAAAAACAGGTTCACATAAAGTTACACGTGACATTTTATACTTTAGGTGAGTTAAATTCTCCATTTTTTGCATTTTTGTGTTGATAACGTTTGTATGCAAAGTAGCTTATTGTACACTCTTTTAAAAATTTCCAAAAATAAAATAAAGCTGATTTTCAGAGGGGAGAGGTCCACTAACAGCTGATACCTGCCACTGCTGGAAGACACCTGCCAAATGAACAACTGAATCAAATACATATTTTTAACATATTTTTTATTTTAATTTCTAAAAAAAATGAACAGGACATTCAAGCTTGTTATTCTTCGAAAACCACTTTTTGCTCTAAAAAAGTGTGAGAGTTTGTAAACTCATTTGTCAGCTCTCCTTTTCCATTCTTCACAGAACTGTTTCTGCCATATTTGATATAGAGAACAAAGTGCTACACCAGGACTCTCTGAAAGTCTGCAAGTCCAAAAGAACTTCTCTTCCATAAACAAGCAAGGTGAAAATTTCACTGTTATAACAGGAAATTAATGTTACTGTACAAAGCCATTTGACAGGTAATATATACACATCAGCAACAGGAGGCACTAAATCACCCCTACTGAGCTCAGTACAGTGCTGTTTAAGGTTTGATGTAGGTTAGTTATCAACAAAATCAATCATTCATCCATCCATCCATCCACCCATGTCCGGGTTGCAGGGGCAGCAGTCTAAGCAGAGACGCCCCGACCTCCCTCTCCCCGGCCACCTCCTCCAGCTCTTCTGGAGGGACACTGAGGCATTCCCAAGCCAGCTGAGATAATCTCTCGAGCATGTCCTGGGTCTGCCCTGGGATCTCATCCCAGCTGAACATGTCTGAAACACCTCACCTAGGAGGTGTCCTGGAAGCATCCTAGTCTGATGTCTGAACCACGTCAACTGGAGAATTAACGGTTCTACTCTGTGTCCCTCCCTCTATCTCTAAGGGACAGCCCTTTGGACGAAGCTAATTTCTACCAATTGTATATTACATCTCATTCTTTTGGATAATACCCACAGCTCGTGGCCATAGGCAAGGGCAGGAATGTAGATAGGACAGTCCTTCAACAGTAAAGCTCTGTCTTCACTACAACAGACATAATGTAATGTCCACATTGCTGCACCAATCTGTCTGTCAGTTTCTCACTCACTTGTGAACAAGACCATGAGGTACTCCTCCCTTCCACTCCCCAACAAACTCAACTGTTGTTAATTAAGCCTAACACAGGAAGCTTATTATGTAATTGATGATATATTACAAGGTAGGGCAGCTATGGTGGTTTAGGCACTTAAAAGTACTTGGTTAGGTTTACGCACTAAAAACGTCTTGATTAGGTTTAGGCACTACAAATTGCTTCGTTAGAGATAGGAAAAGTATAACCCCTACATGTTGAAAAATGACAGCCCTGTCTTGATTATGCTGTTCTGCTCTCAGTAGGAGCGCATATAAATGTTTGAGGGGTTTTGGGAACCATAGTGCCACCGGCACACTGGCGGTAAGGCATGTCAGCGCACATGATGTGACTAGCTTGTTCTGCTGTGGATTATTCTTTTACGTTGTTGCCTAGGAAACTATTTGTCTGTGAGTATTTTGAGTAACTGTATTTTAAACACTATCAGAGTGACATTTTAAGTTTGATAAAATTTAGTTCAAGCTGAGTAACTGATATTTGGTCAAGAGTGGAGTGACTTTGCATTTTCTTTTCCATTCTTTTACAAACATTTGAACTGTATAGCAAATGGACACACAATAACGTTAATACTGATGTTCGCAATATGTTTTGTGCTTTTTTGTAGTTTTACAAAAAGAGGATACTTATTTATGAGAAGTTTAAACAAAGTCAAGAAAAGTTACGATTTGTTTTTATTGGAAAAGTTCATAGTGTAAGCTATTTGTCTAGCTTTGAAGATGCAAACTCATTGCAATGACAGAATATATGCCAAATACCAATGCAGGATGCACCTCCACAAAAGGGAAATTGTGCAAATGCACATATAAGGGATACAAAAAACCTGCACTATTTGACATTCTGGGAATGACCACAGACTTGTATTTCAGTTAGTGTGTTGCCTCTTTTGCTCTCCACATGGACTGTTTACCTGCATGTGGCTGAAGTCTGGCTAAATGTGATCGGACAATACTATTGGAACTACAAATGTGGTTTGTGTTATTTCAAAACACTTTTGCCTTTAGATGTTGTTAGATGACAAACCATGCAAACTTGTTTCAGTGATACCATCACATTTTTTAGTTCCGTAACTTTGTCTGGTACATTATATTGACCTCTACCTTACTCTGGCACCCTTCCTTCCTCCCAGCATCCTGACTGCTGACAAACAGTAACATGCACTGGATGAAAATAATGAGGTCTCTTTTCCTCAGAACAGAGAAAGCTGAATAGCACAGACATACTTTTTAACTTGATGAGAGAACTTTTTACCCATCATCACTGAAATGGGCTGTGACACCAATGGCTCGCTTACTCATATCTCTGATCCTCACCCTCAGGCAGCTAAAATGGGCTGATGGTAGAGGGGGACTACTTTTTGAACCAAAACACACAACTGATGTTTGGAAACTCTAACATTCAGCAGCCTGATCAAGCTCTGTTTTAATAGCGGACAGAATGATCCATCTCTTCCACCAATTTGATTACATTAACTATGTTTTCTGAAGTGGCTCCATAGTGTAGTGGTTTACACATTTGCCTAACATACAAATGACCCCTGGTTTGTTTCTGAGACGAGACACAAATCCCTTTGGGACTGCATCAGGAAGAACATCTGGTGTAAAAATCTGCCAAATCAAACATGTGGAGCTACCTGCTGTGGGGACCTCTTGTGAATAAGGGAACAGCTGAAAGTAGCTCTTAACTATGTTTCCTGAACCATCAATTTGAAAAAGAAAAAATATCAAAGTCCAAAATAAAAGCTGCAAAATTAAAAATTACAGTTTCAACAAATACTTTGATAACTACTGCATAGTTTACCAATGAAAATGCAAAACTATGAGTTCATATTTTCAAAATTTAATCAAAATGGGCTTTCCTTCAAGCTGGATAAATACAATTGGTTTATTTGTTTTAACATTTCCCCAGGTTATTGATTTGGGAGCTCAAAATCAATTAATCAAAAGGTTGGAATAAAATCTCATGTGCACACTATAGCATTTTTTTCTTCATTGTGGTAAAACGTGGCCACGATGCATTTTGTTTTTTCTCTCTTTGGCTACTTCCAGGGTCTGTAATTAGATTCCTTCAAAGTTGCACATGTAGCACTGAATTAACATATGACTTAGTCATTAAGATTTACAGAAATGTGCTGAAACACAGAATAATAGTCTATTATTGTCACACATATTGGCTCATGTGCATGTCTGTAAAATACTATATGAGCTGACTGCACTAAGGAGAGCAGGATTATTTTCTGTGAATAGCACCGAGATAAAGCCCAAGCTATTACTGTACACTTCAATATTTCCTCTGTAAGGGAACACGTGACAGGTCAGAAAGAGTGTATAAACCTTTATGCTAAAAGATCTGTACATGTGGTATTAGTTTTATACCTATTCCTATGACAATTTGTGACATTAGATTGAATATGTTAGATGGTGTGATGGGGTGTCTTTGTGATTTTTGTTGAAACAGCCTATATGTACTTTCTCAAGATAAAATCCAATAAAGCCTCAGGCTCCATTAAGAGCAGACCTCGTCAACATAAGAAAAGCCAGCCTTGATAACATATTCACTGTTACATTGTCAAATATACCCCAGAGGGAAAAAGGCAAGACTGTCTTCCTTTTGCTGCCCCATCTGAGATCAGCCTGTGCAAGTAATCCCTCTGAGGCAAAAGCTCAGATGATGTAGATGAGAAATAGAACAACACTTTGACAGCGACTTGCCGATAATGTCACTAGCCATGCTTGGTCAATATGTGCAATCAAGTAAAATTTGACAGTTTCTCATTGAAGTAGAGTGTAAAAGTCTTAAATCTTATTTAAACCACCATTTAGTCCCACTCCTATTAATTTATACGGTGTTTTATTTACCAAAATTCACAGTATAGGTAATGCAGGTCATACCAAGCTGCCAAGCTGTAACGTTACAGATAAAATCTGTAAAAAAACAGCTTAATCACAGCGGCTGTGCTGGAAGATCGGTTTTACTGACAGACTCTCTCCATCCCTTCAAAGCACCCTATTAAATCATTTCTTTGTCCACAGCAGTTCTTTCAGCAGTCACCACAGTCACAGTTCTCGACAAAGCCAAGTTTGGGTGAAGAATTCTGTCTCTCCTTCTGAAACAAATCTGGAGCATATCTCTGGGGGTTAGAATCATTTTTGACCTTGAGGGTGTTGTTCATGCTGGGAACTAATAGGGACTATTCAAATGCTCTTGAATCAACAGATTCTCAGTGACAATTACAAATTCCCTCTATACAAGATGAAAGGAAACATTTAAAGGAAGAGTTCACTTTTTGGAGAACAGGGTCACTAAAATGTCATTTGAATGGGAAAAATGGCACTACACATGCAATGTATTACTGACAGCCCAGAAGGAATCAGATAAAACTGATAAATGTAGAAAGAAAGCTGCAGAAAATCCTCAAAAGTCCACACTGACTGTAGTATTTGACTGTAAATGTTCACATTTGCCTCTCAGGTGTGTAATGTTAGTCCTGGATAATCTTACATTTCCACATTAAAGCAGATTAATGGAGAAAGACATCCTACCTTTGCTGGAGTTATTTCCTCTACTCTCACTGTGCTTGTCCTCCAAGGCTGGAGGTTGCATGCTGCCATTTGATCCTTGCCCTAATCCAGTCGAGGAAGTCTGGCTTTGGCTCTGTACCGGAATGGGTCTCTGGACCAGGTTACCCTCACTGCCTGCCCTCATCAGCCTCTCTCCAATCCGCAGCATGCACGAGCGATTGCCCTGCAGCTCCTTTCTCAAGCTGGGGCTTTTAGAACCTGCTGATCCAGGTTGACCCAGATGGGTGGAGGACTTGGACATCTTTGTTGCCGAGCTGAGAAAAACGCTGGTTAGAAACTCAAAGGTTAGTTGCCTCCTCTGTTTGTCCTTTCCTTCTTCCTAACTTTCTTTTAGCCTGGTTATTTGTTCTATTGCACCACTTGTCTTTCTCTCTTCCCTCCCTTGCTCTTACGTGAAGAACAAGAGAGCTTATTTTGTATCCTTCAGGTTTTTTTCTTCTAACTGCTTTCTTGGTTTTTCTAAGATTAAGAGGATTTGTCCTTGCTGTTGTCTTCTTCTTCTGTCTCCTTTTCTATGTGACTGGATGTTCTTCTGAGGTGCTGAAGATGTTTTGGTTTTGTCAGGTTGTCCCTTTAGCTATGTGTTACCCTCTCTACCTCCTGTGCTCTTCTGTTATTTCCATCTCACAGTGCACTCCACTGTTCTCCAGTCTTGTATCAGTCTTCCATCTTTTTTGTATCCTTCTTCTTAGTCCCTTTTCAGATCTTGTTATCTGCATACTACAGTACTGTCCCTGTGTTAGCATAGATCATTGTGAATAGCAGTGGTTGTTCACAGAGCATGAAGCAATTTCTCTCTATATTATTCCCTTTCGTTCTCCTGCTGTCTCTCTGTCAGCACTGTGCTCCCTCTGCGAGTCTGAACTCCTCTGGGAGAGCTCACTGGTCCCTTCCCTCTCTCTCTTTTCCTGTCTCTCCCCCTGCCACTTTCTTTCCTTATTCCCACTGTGAATTCTGTCTTTTCCTTTTTAACATTCCTCCCTGTTTTCTCTATTATCACTTCCTTCCAATGTCTCAACTCAGCTGTGTTTGCCAAGTGCTCTGCTCTTCTTACATCACAAGTCATCTTCATTGAAGAGTTCTACAACAGATAGCAATAACACCCAAGTTTATGAATGATTCTAGTCATCTACAATCATAGTCAGAAATTTACATGCACTCATCATGGGCATGAATGTCATGGTAATTTGGGGTTTTTAATGATGTCTTTGAACTGTTATGTTTCCAGGCTGGAAATGTACAACTGTACATTTGTGTTGTGGATATGGATCAAGTGGCAAATACCACAGTTTGAGGGTGATGCTACAAAGCTACAAACTTCTCTGGCTCCAAATGACTCACATTTAAAAAGTGTTAACTATAGTCTACAAACTCTCTTTATTATAAGGTCTACAACAAATCAGGACTTTTTTTTCCTACAAATAATCGGTTCAAAATGCATGAAGTTTGTCATAATGGGATTCCAGGTCCAGGATGTGCCCTCACATTAGATGGGCCCTCTAATGTGTGTTGGTGTTCATTTTGGAAATGATTGAGCCAGTAATTCATATCTTTGATGTCTGCAGATAGACTGTTCATGACACACCTCCATCTTTGTGTAAGGTGCAATCAAAAAGTAAAAATCTGTACTTGACTTAAATTTTGCCACCATCCCCTTTGAAGTAGACACCTTGTGCAGTGATAAACAGCTCTTACTACTGTAATACTGCAGGGTCTTTACCCCACAGAATAAAGCGCCTTGAGGCGACTGTTGTTGTGATTTGGTGCTATATAAATAAAATTGAATTGAAATTGAATTAGGTCTTGTGTCAAGCTTAGAACGTTTCCTTCTTTTGTAAGTGCACCAAACACTTTCTGTGACACACGTTGGATCATCCTCCACTGTTATTTCATTTTGGGGAAGAGGTTGGGTTACCATGGGTAAAGTGAAAGTTTGATCAATTTAGGTTTTGCAAAATCTTCAGTGGGGTGTGCACAACGTTTCTACTGTTTCAGACTTCTGAGCCAAAACCTTTATGATAGTGGGGCAGAGAGGTTGAATTAACTGGTCATCTTTTTAAATGAGAGAAATAGTTACACAGTATCCAATATTAAGAAGTCTAGACAGACATCAGAGTTCAGACTACACAATATCAACCCAATTATGGCCCAATCCAGACGGGGTAGGGTGTCAGGTCAGGAGTGACAAGGAATGGTGCGCATGAAAGGTTAATTGTTTTATGTTGTCTGGTATCATAATAGAAAAATGTCATGCATCCCAACAGAGTAAATAGTGCTCCAGCAGCAACACTGTGTACAACTGTAAACATGAGAAAGCAAAGAAGGAGCACTGGTGCCAGTGTAGCTTGGTGGAACTATGAAATGTCAATTTACCTTCTTTTTCTCAGAAATCACTAGCTAACACTTCCTTCCCGATGACTTCAGCCAAGTCATAAATGCATGAAAGCAACAAGTAGTCTTTTGTGTCTCTTAGTCACAAAAATGCAAGCAAGCCTAATCCAACACACTGACCATTATAACAGAAAAAAAATATGGTGTAGTCTGAGCACATCATAAGAATATTGAGGTCCTAGCTTATAGGTTTGGACAGAAAGGCTTGATGGTGCTGCAGGATGGTGTTCAACCATTCACTGTCACTGATGATTTTAATGCACATTATTTTGTTTGTTGCTTGCTCAGCTGTTTCCACGTTGTTGGTCTCATGGTCTCATGTTGCAAAATATGACAAAACTGGACATCCATTCTGCAGATTCTATTTAATTTAGTTTTTACAAATGATGCCTATTCATTATTGTTATTATTATTATTATTTAGAGGCGGAACGATATATCAGTGGGATCGACATATAGGCCGATATTAGCTATTTGCTGATATATCAATATCTGCCTATGGCCGATAAATGAAAATGAAAAAAGTCAAGAAGAGATGGAAGAAACATCCTTCAACTACGTTATGAGTATTGATGTTGCATAGTCTGTCCAACAAAGGGGCACTATGCAATGTCCCTGTTGCAACCAGCTGATCTGAACAGAGTAGTCCAGCGCATAAATGAGTAATCCATGACTTTTTGTAACAGTAAAACAAGATTATTTTTAAATTGCATTGTCATTATATCTTAGTAAGGAATCAATTAAGTTAATGCTGCAACCTAATGGTAGCTATATATAATGGTAGCTATAATGGTAGCTATATTATATTGCATGACATGACATGACAATGAAAATTAGTCTGCTATTTCTTACTAACATCTTAGATAAATTATAGTCTAAAATTATTAAGACATGATAAGCTGCTCACAGTAAGATGTCTTTTTTAAAAAAAAATGTAAATAAAGATGCTGTATCAGGAGATGACTTTATTAAGCTGATGTGAATCAGGAGCATGAAATACTTTCACTCCCTGTATCAGAGTAATACTGTAAAACGTAGCACTCAGACTGAGGATGACTTGCAAACTTTGCTCTGCATGCTATTTGGATGTTGTGAATGCCTGATGGGATGATGTGTAGTGTGCTTACCCAAAGGCTAATTGGACTGCAACATTCAGCATGTAATCAAAATGCCAACATGGTAAGAGATTATAAACATCACTAATTCCACGACGACAAAAAATGTCATCAGTGTTTGGATGAATTCTTTTGTAATGAAGCTGGATGTTTAACTTTATGTGCCAAGATTGTTTATACCATATGATATCTGCAGTGTGTGTTGGTCAAAACACTTCTCCTGTGACGATTTCTTCCTTCTATTTATTCCCATGGATGCAAAACTGACTTTCTTTGATGTCATGCAATTTGGATTGAACTAGAGTCACAAAATCCCTGTGTTATGAGACAGGTTTCTAGTCTAAAAATTATGCTCATAAAACTCAAGGGGGTGTAAATGTCTTCTGACTACTCTTGCATAATATAATGAGTTTGGACATTTAAGTTCTGTTTATTGTATGTTTCTGCGTAATCTTTTCATTGTTCATGTCATTTTGTGTTTTGGATTCTAGTTGATATCTCCTGTTTTGTTTTCCAAACTATGACAGAGCATCGCAACCACAAAATGGACCCCCGCAGACTTTTGCATGGAGGAGCAGCTGGAGCACTTTGAGCGGGAGTTAATAATATGGTGTCAGAAAACTCTTACAGTACATGGAGGCTGTGCACAAGAAGATTAGGAGTGCAACCTCTGAGAAGTCCAGGCTAATTGACTATTTTATTATGTCATTTCAACCCTCCATCCTCCTGCAGCTACAGCTCAGGACTCGACACCGCAGTATCCTGCCTCCTGTCGTCTCCTGCTCCACATCCTCGTCACTGCAGCCGCAGCCCTGCACGCAAGCTGTCCTGCTCAACAGCTGCCCCTCCTCTGCCTGACACTCCGATGATAAAAGTGGGTTAGCTAAGCTGTTTGCCAGCCACCCACTCACCAGCCTCACCACCAGCCTGCTCTTCGCCACCGCTGCAGCCAGCCTGCTCTTGCCGCCGCTGCAACCTGCTTCCCACACAAGGAAGCGTGGTACTCAGCGGGGGAATCAGGATCAACTGCTGGTGATCTCAATCTCCTCTACTGAGCTGTCATCTGCCCTTTTGGACTTGGGCTCACAGACACTCTAGTGCCCAGTCTTCTAGCTTCAACACAGTCACCGCCCAGCACTCGGCTCTAGGCGGCTGTGGCTCAGGAGGTAGAGCGAGTCGTCTACTAATCGGAAGGTCAGTGGTTTGATCCCTGGCTCCCCCCTGCATGCCGAAGTATCCTTGGGCAAGATACTGAACCCCATGTTGCTCCCGATGCATTCATCGGAGTGTGAGTGTGTGTGAATGTTAGTAAGCACTTAAGTATAGATAAAAGTGCTGTATGAATGTATGTGTGACTGGGTGAATGTGGCCTGTAGTATAAAGCGCTTTGAGTACACAGAAACTGAGTAGAAAAGCGCTATATAAGTACCAGTCCATTTACCACTCCAGCCTCGACACTGCCGCTGCCTGGCCCATCGGAGGCCGTGCTGCGGGCCCGTTGGAGGTAATGCTGCCAGGGAGTGCTGTTTGCTCCATGCTGGGCCCAGCCTCATCATTGGTGGGGCTATGGGCAGACGATCAGGAGTCAGTAGCCTTTGTTCTGCCTGCTCCCACCATTGACGCTCCTCGCCCCAGCCAGAGACCGCTTTTCAGCCCCAGCCTGCAGACGCTGTGTGACCTGCACAGCCCCAGCCTGAGCCTGCACTCCACCCGCGCCTGCCGATGCCTGATACCCTGAAGTTACCCCCACTGTGAAGCTGGCAACTACTGGGACAGTGTTCTCTGAGCCAGCAAATATTAGGACTGAGCCTTGTTTTTCTAAACAACCTGTGCTGGCTAACCCTGAGCAACCTGTGCTGGCTAACCGTGAACAGCTTGTCCTGGCGAACCCTAAGTAACCTGAGTATTCAGAGTCATCTGAGCCAGCTAGCTCTGCGACTCTGTTTGCCATTTTTGAGCCGGTTAGCCAAGGGACTCTGTTTTATGTTCCAGTGCTGACTAATCCGGAGCCACCAGAGCCGGCCAGCCCTAAGCAACCTGAGCCAGTGAACCCAAAGATTGTATGGGCTAAGCATCCTGTGCATTCTGAACTGGTACTGCCTTACCCCAAGCTGGAGAATCCAGTGGGTCCAGTGCAGCCCAAGCACGAGGAGACTGTGCGACCTGCTCCACCCATATGGGTCAGAAACTTTCTGGGGAAAACCTGGTCTTATTAGGAGAGATGGCATCCATCCCACTTTGGATGGAGCAGCTCTCATTTCTAGAAATATGGCAGAATTTATTAAACCCCCCAAAATGTGACTATCCAGAGTTGGGACCAGGAAGCAGAGTTGCAGTCTTACAAGCCTCTCTGCAGCTTCCTCCTGCCATCCCCCCAAAACCCCATCCCTGTAGAGACTGTGTCTGCTCCCAGACCACCAAAAAGTAAACCAAAAATCTGCAAAAAAACAAATTAAGCACAAAAATTTCCAAAGAAACAACAGTATAACATCCTCAACTGCACCAAAGAGTAAAACAGTTAAATGTGGATTATTAAACATTAGGTCTCTCTTTTCTAAGTCCCTGTTAGTAAACGATTTGATAATTGAT
>VUQI01054473.1:0-14070 GCA_015106735.1 Paratilapia polleni | reverse complement strand
GACTGTAGGGACCGTGTTCTTTTCTTTGAAGGCTTCTTTTAGTTTTCTGTAAACAGTTGAATGATGTGCGTTACAGAAAAGCTGTATTTTTGTCTTATCGGTCCAAAGGACATTCTCCCAGATGGATTGTGGCTTCCACAGGTGAGTTTTAGCAAACTTCAATCTCACTTTTTTATGTTTCTGTGTCAGCAGTGGGGTCCTCCTGGGTCTCCTGCCATAGCACCCCTTTTCATTCAGATGGCGACGGATAGTGCAAGCTGACACTGTTGTATCCTGTGCCTGCAGGTCAGCTTGAATTTGTCTGGAAATTGATTGAGGTTCTTTATCCACCATTTGAAAAATTCTTCATTGTAACATATCATCAATCTTTCTCTTTCGTCCACATCCAGAGAGATTAGCTACAGTGCCATTGGCTGTAAACTTCTTTACAATGTTGCGCACAGTGGACACAGGAACAATAAGATCTCTGGAGATGGATTGTAGCCTCGGGATTGTCCATGCTTTTCTATAATATTGGTTCTCAAATCCTCAGACAATTCTTTGCTCTTCTTTCTTTTCTCCATGCTCAATGTGGTACACACTGACAACCAAAAACGAGATTGAGTCAACCTTTCTCCATTTTAACTGGTTGCAAGTGGGAATTTCCATATTGCCAACACCTGTTACTTGCTACGGGTGAACTGAATTACAAATTAAAGGAGCATCACATGCTAAAAATACAATTATTTAGTACAATTCTGATAAGGTGCCAATAATTTTGTCCAGGCCATTTTTGAGGTTTTGTGTGGAGTGTCTCAGATTTTTTTTTTCTCTGTTTTTTGGGTTCTTCCAGTGCCAACACAAGAAATAAACATCACAATACCAAAGCATTTGTAATAGCAACAATTTTCTGGAAGAAGTGGTGCATTTTCTGACATAAATGCAAGGATGCAAATATTTTTGGCCATGACTGTACATATATATCCTCGATTACATTAAATTAAATGGAAACTTGAAACTGGGAGTCCTATTCTTAAACACACCATACATCTATTCTCATTCATTTCTGAAGGGATGGCACTGGTTTTGCAGTGGTTGTGGTGTAATTATAAAAAATACATGTCTAATTTAAAATAAAGGATTACACTATATGTAATTAATGTCATGGAATGAAGTTAAAGACTACCTCCTTCAGGAACTAAAACTAAAGCTGTAGTAATCGAGCTGAACACGTGCAATGTTCAAAAACGTGACAAATGGCAGTATGACTTTTTCAAGCACAACATCTTCATTAACCCCATATATCACACTATGATCCACAGAGTTTTGTCCTTTCATCTCCATTCAGGAGTCCCAGAAAAAAATAATTAAAATACTCTTTTTTCTTACTTAACATCATCTCCTACACTTGACTTTCGCCATTTCTTTGCTCATGATACCAAGTTTAGAGTCAGGTCCATCGCCATCACTGCCCCGCCACTGTCACAATACAGCTCCTTAATTCACACACTCAGATTCAACTAAATTTAGCTAACTGAAAATACTTCATATGTATTTCTTTTGGCTTTTACTTGTGTCACCATGAAATTTACTATTAAACAATCCATTTGTATTGATGTCCTTTTTAAGATTTATGAATGTACAATCATTTCAGTGGGCCTCAGGCAAGACTAAGTTTTTAAATGCATTCATTTTTTGAAGCATAAATGTACCTGAAGTTTCTGAATTTCTTTCACTAATAAAATAACAGTCTTCCTGACCCGTCATGTCAGTTACATACAGGTAGTCAAGACTTTCTTCACAGGGGAATCGTTCTTGTTTGACTTCAGTGGTCACACAACTATATGATATCTTCTATGCAGGTAGCTGTCCATTATCGCTCTGTTGCACTTGATAGAATAATGGCTAATACCACTAGCATGGACAATGCTAAATTTTTTGTTGTGTCTCAAATTGCATCCTTCCATACTTACACTCGCTATTTTGAATGCATCCATGTGTTTATACAATGGAGTACCTGGATTTCGTACACGTAACAGTCAAAAGTTGCGTGTGGAACACTGTACACTTCTCTACCTCAATAGTCACCATCTTAGCTACCTAACGGAAAGGGAGGAAACCCGAAACAATTTTCAGCTCGTAGGAGGATATGTTGTAAGCACTGATACCAGTGCTACCTGGCTACTAGCTAGACTGTTTCTTCCAGATACTGCAGGTAAAACCCTGTTACACGTGTTGTGGCATTGCTTAGTGTTTGTGCATTAACTCATCGTCTTCACTGTAGAATAATTTAGTTTTATGTGTGGTCAGAGGCACAAGTTCCACGTTTCCAAATATGCGATAGATAGTGTGACAATCAAAGTCAAACGTCGCAAACATATCTGGTAATTGCACAACTTGCAATTACCACAAGTATAAATTTTGAACAATTGAAACTACTCAAGTAAAATATTTTTTGGGGGAAAGTATTGTACTGTTTGTTTACTACTTTTACCTGACACCTTCAACTACTAATTAGTTTTCAAATTAAGATCGTGACAAGCAGAATGTTTGAAAAAATTATGTGATATTGTATAATACTTTGTATAACTGACGTAGAAGTGAAAAAAAAAGCCAAAATATTATGATTCCAGCTTTTTAAATGTGTGAATTTGCTGCTTTTCCTTTGAGTAATTATAATGATTAAGAGGTTTGGGCTCCAGCTGAAACTAACTGTCCTACCATCACAGCTGTAAAATCCATCAATTACTGCTGTTTTTTTAAAGCCACTCTCCTGGCTCACAAACCTGAGACATGCCACCACAGCCCCTGTTAGTCTTGTAGGTCTCTAAAACAGGACTGTATTCTTTTGCCAGCCGGTACTGCAGATGCACCCTGTCCACAGATATACTTTCTGCAGGGAGACACAGGTGGCATGAATTAAAATATTATTCCTTAGGACGAGAACGCAGTGTTTAAATTATACTTCAAAGGTTTTTGAGACATAATTAGGCTAAGCATAATCAGCAAGGCGGTTTAAAAAACAAAACAAAACAAAAAAAAAAAACAAGAAAGTCTTCAACTGACCCACTTAGTCATAGTGTGTGCCTGCAGCTGATCCAAGCTAACACCAAAACCCTTGTGAACCTTGTTATTATAATTATATTAGCGAGTGATCATGTTTTAGCTTTGTTTTAATGTGTCACTACGAGTGGGCCAGGCTTCTCCTGGACCTGAGACAGAAGCAGCTCCTGGCCAATAGGAAATCAGCAGAATTACCCTGACATCTGTGATAGACTGAGAACAAAGATCCTCCTCCTGTTCTTCTTCTTCCTCATCCTCCTCTATCAACCAATCAGTAGTCCCTATCCATCAGCACACTACCTTCATGGCTCTACTTTAAAACCTCCTTATTTGCAGTGACTGGATTTGAAAGAAATTGCAGATGTTTCACACCTGTCAGTCAAATCTAATAACATTAATATTTGGTAGCACAGTCTCTCTCACAGTGGAGTGGCATTTTTATTTCTTTTTCTAATCTTTCCAGTAAGATTTAGTAGTTATATTCCTTGTATGATGTGAAAATTGTTAAAATCCATTTCCGCGATGTTCTGTACTTTTCAGACATGTATTGGAACCCAATCACAGGTTCCTTCTTCAGTGCAGTGTGGTCAGCTCGTGGTTGGAGCTACGCAGCCACGTGGCCAATCAGGTAGATGTTATCGTAGAGGTGGCCTACAAAGTCATCCGAGACATTATGTGCTGCTCTCCGAGTGTTCCTAATAAACTCCCTCTTGGACATTTTGTTTTTCACATGTGGGCTGGTGAGGTCGATGGAGAGCAAGATCAGACTGTAGCACAGCACATACACAGCATCTGCAGAGAGAAGGCACCAAACTGGAATTAGAAAGAGGAAAATAAAGTGGAAAGACTTTATACCAGACTGTGTACCACACTACTAACTAGCTCTGGACTGTTCTCCACTGCTGTGCCCAGGACTTTCCAGAGGGGATGGCTGCGCAAAATAGCAGTGTCATGAAAAGGCTGACTCCAGAAAGGCAGCCATCCATCCCTCTCTAGCCTTGGGCTCAAAACCATTATACTAATCCTGCTACAATTCCTAACCACACAAGCAGGTCAGAGGAGTTAGCAGTAGCAGAGAGAGGGATTGGTTTCTCTATGGTCTGCTGACATTAACAAAGCCCTTGATTGGTAAACACGTGGATCATTAACAATACTGAGGCCAGGGAAAAAATAAAGCTCTGACAGTCTCCTCCTCATTATGTGGTTGGGAATGTAGCTTCCAAATCACTTCCACTGTCTATGGTCCACTACAGTTTTTTTCTTTAAGAATAGAGATGTCCATTTCCATTACTACACCAGTAATATGAAAATTTAACCACACTCTCCTGACATTTACTGAATGCATTTATGTTCTCCAGAGGACAGAGCAACTTTATTTTACTTTAAACACTCCACAAGACTCCCTGAGGCACCTCAGGTCTGTGAACAAAAAATGTGACCATAGTTGTGTGCAACAGGATGGTTTTAAGTCAACCACATGTACATTTTAAAAAATAAATGTTGGATATTCCATTTTTTAAACAAAGTATTAAATTAATTTTCTGCCACGATCTCTGTGCATTTAGGTCTCTAAAGGATTTATAACGCTTACACTATGATCCATTTACAAAGTTTCTACTATTACGAAAGTAGGGTCCATCCTTATTATTATCATCATTATCATTTTTTTTTTACATAATTCTTCAAAGCCTTGGTGTGAGATGAAGCTCATTATCTTGCTGCAGTATGAATCCTTCTCCACAAGGGTGGAGCATGTCCCTGTAGAATGGAATGCTTGTCTTCTTTGGTCAGGGTGATGTTGACTCAGGCCATGTGTTCAAGAACAGAGTAGCACAACACCCCAGACTGGAAAATTCCAACAATCATGTTTCACTGTGGGTTTGAAACACTGGTTTATTGTTCTCTCTCCTGTTTGTCACCTTACATACAACCTTCTGTTACTGTCTCTAATCTCTAACTGGGATTCATCAGTAAAGAGGACTTTTCTCCATTATCCACTGTGAAAATGCTGGTATGTCTTAGCACACAAGTGTTTGGCCTCATTTCTGCTCCTGATAGGTGGACTGGACCTGGCAGTCCAATCTGTGGCTACTGAAACTAGTTCTTGTGGGGCAAGAGGCCCAGCTAGTGCATGAGGTGGAGAGATACCGGCTAGATACAGTTGGGCTCACCTCAACGCGCAGCTCGGGCTCTGGAACCAGTCTCCTGGATCGGGGCTGCACTGTGTTCCAATCAGGAGTTGGCCTCAGTGAGAGGCAGCAGGCAGCAATGTGTATACTTGTATCCCCACAGTTCTGTGTTTGCACATTAGAGTTTTCCCCAGGGGACAAAAGGGTTGATTCCCTGCACCTTCGAGTTGGGGAACGGATCCTGACTGTTGTTTGCGCTTATGAGCCACCAACAGTTCAGAGTATCCAGCCTTCTTGGAGTCACTGGGTGCGGTGCTGGAGGGTGCCCCATCTGGGGACTCCATTATATTAGTGGGGGACTTCAACACTCATGTGAGCAACGATCTGGAGGGGTGTGATTAGGAAGAACAGCCTGCCTGAGCTGAACCCGAGTAGTTACTGGTCTTCTGTGCTAATCACAGTTTGTCCATAACAAACTCCATATTCGAGCATAAGGGTGTTCATTTGTGCTTGTGGTACCAGGACACCCTAGGTCGCAGATGGATTTTGTAATCGTATCATCATATCTGCGGCCACGTGTCTTGGCAACTTGGTGGAAGAGAGAAGCTGAGCTGTCATCTGATCACCACCTGACGGTGAGTTAGATCAGGTGGTGTGGAGGATGCTGGACAGGCATGGCGTGCCCAAACGTATAGTGAGGGTACACTGGGAGCGTCTGGCAGAGGCGCCGGTCTGTGAGATCTTCAATTTCCAACTCCAGCATAACTTTGACAGCATTCTGAGGGAGGCTGGAAACATTGAGTCCGAGTGGATCATATTCGGCACCTCGATTGTTGAGGCAGCTGTATGGAGATGCGGTCACAGGGTGGTTGGTGCCTACCATGGCGATAATCCCTGAATAAAATGGTGGACACCGAGGTGAAGGGAGTGTCAAGCTGAAGAAGTCCTACTGGGCTTGGTTAGCCTGAGGGACTCTGGAGGCAGTTCTGGCAGTAGCCAAGGCAAAATCTTGGGTGTGGGAGGAGTTCAGTGAAGCCATAAAGAAAGACTTTCGGTCAGCCTTGAAGCAAATCTGGAAAATTCGGGCAACCAAGGAAGGGAAAGCAGTGCTCTACTCACAGTGTGTACAGTGGGGATGGTGTGCTGCTGACTTCAGCTGAAAATATAGTCGAGCGGTAGAAAGAATACTTCAAGGATCTCCTCAATCCCACTGACATGCCTTCCATAGAGGAAGAAGAGTCTGGGGACAAGGGATATGACTCACCCATCACTGGGGGTCGGGCGCTGAGGTAGTTAAACAACTCCTTGGTGGCAGGCCCCCTGGAGTGGAAGAGATTTGCCCTGAATTCCTAAAGGCTCTGGATGTTGTGGAGCTGTCTTGGTTGACAAGCCTCTGCAACATTACGTGTAGATCTGGGACAGTGTCTCTGGATTGGCAGACTGGGGTGGTGGTTCCCCTTTTTAAGAAGGGGGACCGGAGGGTGTGTTCCAATTACAGGGGGATCACACTTCTCAGCCTCCTTGGCAAGGTCTATGCCAGGATACTGGAGAGGAGAGTCCGTCTTAGTCGACCCTCAGATTCAGGAGGAGCAAAGTGGTTTTCGTCCTAGTCGCTGAACACTGGACTCTTTATCCTCTAGAGGATACTCGAGGGTACATGGGAGTTCGTTCAACCAAACCAGTTCACATATGTCTTATGGACTTAGAGAAAGCATTCGACCAGAGAAGGCAGTTGCCACCAAATAGTTGCAATATGCTTGGTCCTTATTGCTGGTAATAAGACAGATCTGTTCCCGGTGGGTGTTCACCAAGGCTGCCTTTTTTCACTGATTCTGTCCATAATTTTTATGGGCAGAATTTCTAGACATAGCCAAGAGGCAAAAGGTTTTCATTTTGGTGGCCTCAGGATCTCATCTGTACTTTTTGCAGTTGATGTGGTTCTGTTGGCTTTATTAGGTGCTGGCCTCCAGCTCACACTAAGGCAGTTCACAGCCAACTGTGAAGCGGTGGACATGTGAATTAGGGCAGAAAAGGGTGGAGTAACCACTCCAGGTCAGGGACGAGTTGCTGCCCCAAGTGGAGGAGTTTAAGTATCTTCGGGTCTTGTTTACAAGTGAAGTGAAAGTGGAGTGGGAAATTGGCACACAGATTAGTGTAGCATCAGTTGAGGATGCCATACTGATCTGTTGTGGTGAAAAAAGAGCTGTAAAAGTAAAACTGTCAATTACAGGTCAATCTACATTCCCACCCCCACCTATAGTCATGAGCTCCGGGTAAATGGACTGGTACTTATATAGTGCTTTTCTACTCAGTTTTGAGTACTCAAAGCACTTCATACTACATGCCACATTCACCCAGTCATACAGCACTTTTATCTATACTTAAGTGCTTAGCTATCATTCACACACAAACTCACACTCCAATGAATGCATCGGGGGCAATGTGGGGTTCAGTATCTTACCCAAGGATACTTCGGCATGTAGACTAGGGGAGCCAGAGATTGAACCACTGACCTTCTGATTAGCAGACAACCCGCTCTACCTCCTGAGCCACAGCCACCCCTAATGACTGAAAGAATGAGATAGCGGATGGAAATGAGCTTCCTCTGGAAGGTGTCTAGGTTCTCCCTTAGAGACAGGATGATGAGTTCAGTCATTTGGGAGGGATTCAGAGTACAGCTGCTACTCCTCCACATTTAAAGGAGCTAATTGAGGTGGGTGAGCTAGGTGAGGTGTCCTGAGCATGCCTTACTGGGAGGAGGTCTTGGGGGGGAAACCCAGGACCCACTACAGTGATTTTATCTCTCAGCTGGCTTGGGAACGTGTTGGTGTCTTCCCCGGATGTGATGGTGGAGGTGGCTGAGTAGAGGGCGGTCTGGGCTTCTCTGCTCAGATTGCTGCCCCCGCCCCCCCAGATAAGTGGCAGAAAATGGGTGGATGGAAGTTTAAATGGCAATCAGGAGGATAATCAGGAGAATAATAAATATCGTAGTTTACCTCCCCTCCTCAACGTTTTTTAACTTTTAAATTTGTGTTGATGACAGATTGTAGTTTCTCCCCACATGCCCCTTCATTTCAAAGAGCGAAAAAGTATGAGCATGAAGGTTCATCTGGCTACAGCAAAGCCCAGTAGGATAAATAAAGATTATTTTAAAGTGTGAATCATGTAAAGCTACTCTGCTCGAGTTCAAGAATACAAATATGGAGCTAGAGATGAGCTGTATATAATTAATGAATACCGCAGAGAAAACTATTTTGATGAGAACTACTTACTTGCCTCTCTACTCACTCAAACAAGTTGCAACAATTATGTTTCAGTAAGGACAGACTAGGCTTTGTATGAGCATCATAGAGTTAATGTTATTTTTTCACAATTCTGTCAATGAGCCATAGAAGACCAATTAGCCTAGGCCCACAAATATTAAAGACACTTTAAGTTAACATACTGTATGTGCTTACAGCTGGAACACATCTAATTACTAACCAGGGCTGAGACCCAGCTCTCGAACAAGCCCAGGGTTACAGGTACAAAACCTGTGGCTGAACTTGGTGATGAGGGTTTCCAGATACTCTCCTCTCTCCTCTGGTGCGTGGATGTGTCTGAAGAAATCCCGCAGAGCGTTGGGGAGGAACTGGTTACTGAAGTTATGGAGGGTCACCAACTCATCCAGGACATCCCGCCTGCACACACACAGACACACAGACTAAATGGCATGATGAGAAGCCAGATTTTTCACATAGAATTTGGAAAAATGTATATGTAATCTCTTAAGTATACATCGACTGAACGCCATAGTGAAACAGACCTATAACAACAGAACTTACATTTAACACTTAGGGGTAAGGGCATGCTTTAGACCTTCGATATAAACAGTGATTAGAAGTACTGAGACAGACTCACTATTCTCTGAATCTTTTGCCTTTAACATCCTGTTGTTCCTGGTTACATGCTGCGTTCCATTTACCTCGGACGTCAGATGTCGGAGCTGGGAGTGACGTCACTCCCGAGTTGAGCGCATTCCAGTAGTAAAGTCAGAAAAGCAAAGAAAAACAGGATTTGTTTTGCTCCTTAGCAAGGTAGAGCCATTCATGCATTACTAGCAATACGGCGCAATTCTTGTTTTTTTTTTGCACTTAAAAACACCGCTGCAGCATGTTCATGGATAGTGCCTGGTCAGTGCTCTTCGTATGGCTTCTTTAGTAAGTCACAAATACACAGCAGTGGCAGTACAGATTCAAAGTTATACAGTTTTACTACTGTACGTTCACTGCGCCATCTTGGATTGTCAAGTCAGAGTTGGTGGGGCTGCTCCAACTTTCTGAGTTGGAAATCCGACTTGATTGGGCGTTGCAGTTGAAAATTCCAACTGGGAAATCAAAAATTCCGACTTCCAACTTCAACCGGAACGCACTAACAATCCCTGTAACCAGAAGGCAGTTGCCTACCCCCTAGAGTGTTTAACCTTTAGACCCTCTCACATTTGTTTTACCTGTTTACATCTTTCATCTTGTCACCCTATTGTTGTATTTCAGGCCTTTGATGTCACACCTTTTGACTTTGTTTAACATGCCATTTAAAACATACACTTCACTGACTGTTGTCCCCTTCCGTCCTCTTGTGCACCAGTATAAATGCCAGGCCTTTTCAGTGGTTCAGGGTTAGCTTACCTTCCCAGACCCACTCTCTGGGTTGGTAAGCCCACTATATACTGGAATATACCGAAATAGTTAATAAACACACCACCACAGCAAGCCCTGAGAAACAGGACTCGGGGTAAGTTCTTCAACAAAAATTAGGTTCAGAAATATTTGAACACACTATTGCTGGAGGTCTGTGAAACTGCAGTCCCAAAGAAGTTGATGCTATCCAGATTTCGAAGTAGGTTTGCTGTGAGTTGTATAAGATATGTTAAATACTCTGTAGAAATGTTTTGGAATGTTTGCTTAGTTATCACATATGATTCTGAGTTGTCAAGTGGGGTTTGATTTGGGTTTCTTGTGGTTAGCTTGTCTCATCCTAACCTTAGAATCTGACTCGCTCTTGTTGACCAAATGTTTTTAGAAAGGCTTTAGAAAAGACAGTAGGTGGTTTTAGCAAATGGTCACAAAATATATTTACCAGTCCTGTGGAATACATGTATGATGCCTGGTATCATGAGCAAAAAAATATTTGTTGCAACATGAGAAAAAAAAAAACACAATCCTGAATGATGGATAGAAGAACTACAAAAAAACTACATTATGTTCTCTTGCTGCACATGAACAAGAGAACACAAGATTGCTCTTATGTCATTAGGTTTTTGTTGGTATTAGTAAATATATCTATGTGTTTGTCTTTTTTGTGACATGTTAGTCTCAGCTTTTGGTTGTCTTTTGTTAGGGTTTTTTGAAATGCATCTTTGTGAAAAGTCATTTAATTTTTTTGTTTTCCTTTTTAAAAACTTGCAAAGAACAGCTAAAGAATGTGTGAATTTGATTCTGTTGGGATCTGTAAAATATATGCAAGCTATAAAGCTTAGGTTTTACTAAGTAGTACAACATGAAATGCGTGAAAGAATTTAAAACACTAATGATTATCTGAGTACTGACTACACAAGCGAAGCAAGGCAGATATTAAGTGGTAATGTGCCTCTTGGAGAAAGAAGGGCCAAAGCTTTGGGCTGCAACATCATGCTAGAAAAAGCTACACCTCAGCCTTGCCAAACAGAGGTCTTGAGAACTGATGTTATTGTGGTGAGCCAAATAAATCGGTACAAAACTTCCCCATATACATTATTACAACCTGAACTAACTCTGCCTATGGCACCTCCATTAAGAAATAAGATGGAAACCAAGAATTCCCAAAGTAGAGCTGTAAGCAATGACCAAATTTAAAAATAAGAAATGTGATCCAAGCTCCACCAAACTGATAGAAAACCAAACCAAATGTCACCGTTAATGCAAATGTGAAGTAAGTACAATTTACTTGTCTCTCAATCTGCTTTTACACCTAATGGTCTTTTAACTAAGATCATGTCAAGTTTTACAACTTCATGCTTCATTCTCCACAACACAGTTGTTAGGATAAGGCCTGGTGTAGACCTTTTAATGCTTAATTTATGGTATCGAGATTGTGTCCGTTGGTGTATGTATTTGCCTAAAGAGAGCCTACGGAAAAACATTTCAACCAATGCAAATGTGCTCCCATGCAGTTCCCCAACTGCAAGTTGCTGGACATGGATGACGGTGTGCATCAGTCGAATGCTAATTGGTTTACAAGTGGGCATAGGGAAGGGAGTGACAGTGGAGTTCTACAGGAATGCGAGAAGTGTGAAAAAAAACATCAAAGATCAAAAAAATACAGTATGAAAAGCATAGACAGTGGTTACAGAGGACACTTTTCATTGTTTTTAAACACTTGGTTTCACTTCAGCTCTTTGTAAGTTATAATTTCACTCTTCTCCACCACTGGCTGATGGACCAACAACAGCACAAGCAAAAGAAGCCTCCAGACCGGTTGTACTACATATTTTTGACACTGCCTCCATCTGACAACAGACTCTCTCTGTAGATAGACAGGCAGTCCACGGACTGCCAACAAGCTGCCATAATTTAAGCCAAGACAGCTCACTAGCTGCACTCATTATCTGATGGATTTGAATTGCTGCTTATATCCAACCACAGAGAGCGCGAAGATAGCATTAGAACTAAAAATAATGCTACCTTGCCATTGATCTAAAAATATCTTCCTTCTGATGAAAGGCATTCAACCTGTAATTCAATCATTTGCTAGACCAAGGACTCATAGTGCCATATAGTCCCTTACTTCCTGTTAAAAGGCCAGGAATTTGATTTGCACAGAACTATCATTAAAATGGTATACCCCAATTTCCCTTTGGTGCTACACCCTATCCGCAACTTATCAAAAATGTCTGTCATTTCAAACTAATTAGGAGTGATTATTTACTGTAGACAGTGGAACAGTATAACATCCTCAACTGCACCGAAGAGTAAAACTGTTAAATGTGGACTATTAAACATTAGGTCTCTCTCTTCAAAATCACTGTTAGTAAATGATTTGATAATTGATCAGCATATTGATTTATTCTGCCTCACAGAAACTTGAATACAGCAGGATGAACATGTTAGTTTAAATGAATCAACACCCTCGAGTCATACTAACTGTCAGAAGCACAGGCCGTGGAGGAGGAGTAGCGGCAATTTTCCACTCCAGCTTACTAATCAACCAAAGACTCTTAGCCTTGTCCACCCTAATTGGAAATCTCAAAAACCAATTTTTTCAATTATCTATCGTCCACCCGGCCCCTACTCAGAGTTTTTATCTGAATTCTCAGACTTTTTATCTGAGTTAGTGTTCAGTTCAGATAAAATGATCATAGTGGGTGATTTTAACATTCATGTAGATGCCAAAAACGACAGCCTCAATACTACATTTAATTTATTATTAGACTCGATTGGCTTCTCTCAAAATGATGACTTCATGAATTTCATTACAAATAAAATTTTAACCATTAGAGAAAAAATTATTCATAGCTGTTCCACAGACAGTATTGTTATCTACGGCAACTTTCAAAAATATAGATACTTATTTAGACTCTCAAAAAGGAAAGTTTTAAGCCTAATCTTAAAAGTAGAGAGGGTGTCTGTCTCCAGAATCCAAACTGGGAGCTGGTTCCAGAGTTTATAGTTAGGGCCCATCCCTTAGTTAAGCTGCAATAGGCCTAGGCAGGTGGGGGCTTCCCATGATGCACTGAGCATTTGTTCTTCACTCACCCCTCTTCACTCTCCATGTGTTTATACTCAACTATTGCATTTAATCATTAGCTATTATTAAACTCTGGCTCTCTCCCATAGTGTGTCTTTTGTCCTGTCTCCCTCTGCTCTCTTCTGTTTCTCCTCAACCCCAACCGGTCGCGGCAGATGGCTGCCCCTCCCTGAGCCTGGTTCTGCTGGAGATTTCTTCCTTTTAAAAGGGAGTTTTTCCTTCCCAGTGTCGCCAAGTGTTTGCTCATAGGGGGTCGTCTGACTGTTGGGGTTTTCGCTCTAATATTGTAGGGTCTTTACCCTAAAATATAAAGCGCCTTGAGGCGACTGTTGTTGTGATTTGGCGCTATATAAATAAAATTGAATTGAACTGAATTGAAATTGAATCTGCACACAGTCTTAGAGAGCTCCAGCTGATTCACAAGGTCATATGTAATGCCGCTCATAAGAACGGACCAACATGGCTTGGTGGCTCTGATTCACAACAGGTATCCAGCTCATCGTTGTATAAGTATAACTGGATGTAATTTGTTAATTACTGTACCTGCATAGTAGCTGGTAGTACAGGTATCTGACCACATGATGGGACTGTAGTCAGCTTTATCAACTGAACACATCCAACTACAAAAATGCAAAGACAGTACAGTTAAAATTTTTAACATAAATTATTCAATTTAAAATCTACAATAATATATGACAGTGAAGCTAAAAAGATTAATTAAGCAAGGTTATTTTATTTTTTATTTATTTATTTATTTTAAAAATCTTGATATTACAGGAAATAATGCAACACAATAAATGCAAAATTAGTCCATTTAGTCATCTTTGACAGCAACAGCTTTGCAATTAAACACCATCAGTTTGAGGGGGGCACATTGTTGTAGTCTGAACTCTGAACCTTGAGGTTCAAATTCTTCTTGTTTAGATCTAGCTGTAGTCCAGCAGGGCACACAACCATTTCTATAATGTGTTCCATTCCCAGCAGTTGGCAACAGCGTGACAGAAAAGTGAGCATACTGCTGCAGCAAGCAGCTCTACAATGTACCCTACATGAGTCTTTTGTTATTATTCATCATTTATTATTTGACTTACTGCTACTATTGTCTTACTATTGCTGTTCATCAGATAAAAAAATG
>VUQI01054470.1:11906-35937 GCA_015106735.1 Paratilapia polleni | reverse complement strand
CAGCCTAGGCCTATTGTAGCTTAACTAAGGGATCTGATCCAGACCTGATCCAGCCCTAACTATAAGCTCTATCAAAAAGGAAAGTTTGAAGCCTAATCTTAAAAGTAGAGAGGGTGTCTGTCTCCTGAATCCAAACTGGGAGCTGGTTCCACAGGAGAGGGGCCTGAAAGCTGAAGGCTCTGCCTCCCATTCTACTTTTAAATACCCTAGGAACCACAAGTAAGCCTGCAGTCTGAGAGCCAAGTGCTCTATTGGGATAGTATGGTACTATGAGGTCTTTAAGATATGATGGGGCCTGATTTTTTAAGACTTTGTATGTGAGGAGAAGGATTTTAAATTCAATTCTGGATTTAACTGGTAGCCAATGAAGAGAAGCTATCAATTCAATGAGTGCAAACAAATCCTTTTTATGCTGGCA
Organism: Paratilapia polleni; assembly: GCA_015106735.1. Lineage (NCBI taxonomy): Eukaryota > Metazoa > Chordata > Actinopteri > Cichliformes > Cichlidae > Paratilapia > Paratilapia polleni. Next base: position 35,519 of record VUQI01054470.1, on the reverse strand, counting down.
AAGAGAAACTATCAGTTGTAGTCAATTATGATCAATAAATTAATAGGACTTAGCCTTGTCAAGTTAAAAGGCATTGTGGAACCCACAGTATTATAAGCACAGCAAATATCTGCTAAAGATTTAGCTCAAAGTAAAAAGTACAGCATCAGAGATGCTAACTTGACTGCAGACTTGGACAAGTTTGGACTTTGTCTTTTCTTTTGATGCATTATTATTATAATGCCACTGCAATCAGCATCTGACTTTCCTAGTATTAGTCATTAAATCAGTTGCAGCAAATATTTGTTAACTTCTCTTTGGATTTTTGCCATTTTCTTCTGGATATTTATTATTTGATGGTGTTCTCATCATTAATTAAATTATTTGAGTTTTAATCATTAGACATGATTGTTACATGCTGGGATTGAGTTCACTCAATACAAAGTATTCAGGCAAACGGAACAATAAAAATATTTTATTTGGCAATAAAAACCTGGACGTATAAAGTAAAATCCTTTCCAACATAAAGACATTCAGATAGAAATTTTTTAATGTTTTAGTCAGCAAACCATCCTCATTTCTCTCTGCAGATATCACTGGTTAAGTGTTTCACTGAGTAAAATCAAATACCCTTGCACCGCCTGACTCCTCAGGCTGGGTGCAATGCAAATGTGATGACCTGCAGAAATAAATAACCAGCAAGTGTGAAATCTGACCCCCACTGATCAGATCAGCAGAGATTAGATGGTGTCTCCTGCAGTCTGAAGGGCAGCAGATGCAGACCTGGGGGGGGGGATACATCAGACTCCAAGCACCGAAAATCAATATATCCACTTCCACAGGAGGCACAAATAGGTTTTCTAGACACAGCAGCTTCTGAATTCAGACCATAATTGGTTGAATCACACTTCAATTTTCTTCCTTGAAACGCCACTATGCAGTCCAGTCCAGTGTTAAGGAGACAGGAGTTTCACTATACCAGACATAAAGACATGCAGTGAACTGATCAGTGTGATAGAAAGTAAAATGAGAATGTCATCCTTCAAATATTCAACATGGTTAGAACAAAAATGTTGTACTAAATAACAGAGAGAAAAGAACACAGTGTTAATACCTGGTGGGGAATAAAAACCTTATTAATTCAGTGAAATTATCTGTAAAACCCTGCAACTCTGCTGGTATACCAAGGAACAAGCTGCTACACAGGCACTCTAGAGAGGGTTCTGAAAATGACAACGTAATCTTTTGGTAAAACTGGCCATGTCTTATGAAGCCAACAGTGATATAATTTTATTGAACATCCACAGTTAGGAAGCTTTGGTGGAACATTAAATTTTTCCTGACTTTCTGGAAGTTGGTTTTATTGCAACATCTCTTTAACATCACCTCCTATTCAAGACAGGCAGGAATCAAGATGCTCATTGATCTTTGACTTCTGCACTTTTGCTTGACACACTGGACAGCTGACCATCAGTGCAGAGGAGGAGGAAGAGGAGGAAGAAGAAGAAGAGGAGGCAAAACTGTGCAGCCCTGCAGAGGACTGCAGAGAAGCAGAAGAGGAGGGCGTGGTGGTGGCAGTCGCAGTTCTTTGCTGCACTGCTGGTGATTTTGTCTTTATTGATTCCTGTGATGCTGCCGAATTGCTGCCTAATGTTTTCTGGAAGAAGTCAAAAATGCTGGCGGAGCTGCTGCGGTCATCCCACGGCCTCTTCCTCGACATCTGACCCCCACCTGGAGCCCCTGATGTGCTGTCACTGTCAGAATTAGACTGTACTGGTTTTGAAGCGCTACCTTGGGATCCTGGGTACTTGGAATGGCTGGGTATATAAGGATTAGGCTTGGGTGTACTGGGAGAGGAAGTCAAACTGTTATTTTGTTGTTTTGGAAATATGGAGGAAGCAGAAGCAGCACTTGTGGAACTCTTTGGTGATGTCTCTGACTTCCTGAGGCTTGTGCTATTAAAGAGGTCTTCAATGGACATCTGTTTGATCTCCTTATGTCCTCTGTGGCTACTACTACTGCTGTGGGATTTGGGGATTTTCACTGGTGAACCATTTACACTGACAAAAACCCTTGTGTTGCCGACAGACTTCTTTATAGGTGGCTTTTTCCCCATGGAGGTAGCTGGTCTGATGGGGGGAAAGGTGCTGGCGATCCCATTGGTTGGCTTAGAGTGAACAGGAGAGGAGAGACTTTTAGGTGGGGATGAATGCGTGAAGAACTCCTTTGGAGAGGGGGCAGGGCTGGATCGGGGTGTTTTCACAACAGGCAGTGGTGACCTGGGAGATGGAGAGGAAGACATGGAGTTCTGAGACTTCCCCCCAAGGATGAAGCCTTTCCCGCTAAATGGGATGATGTTCCTTATATCCTGTGATCCAGAACCTGAGACAGGAAATGATACAAATTAGAGGCAACCATGCAACCATGGCCTTAAAGGGCAAAGGACTAAAACAGCTTGTTTCAGACAGAGGATGAACAGAGAGTTTGTATTAAGGCTAAATATAAGATAAATGAGGATTATTTTGAACTTTGAATAATGCAAAGCTGCTCTAGTGTCCAAAAAATAAAAAAATACAAAGCTACAAATAACTATAATAGCTCCCCTTTAAGATCTTAATTATCCTCCAAAATGAATTTCTTTTAGCAGCGAGTCAACTTAAATGCATGAACACAATGTAAACAAAGTAAGACAATCAGAGACTTGCTGGTGCTACACATCCAAAACAAAATACAAATATAATAATAATTACCATTATTAATATTGCAAAACTTGCAAACATTGTTTGTGGCAGAGTTGGCCATTCCCACATTGATTTAAATTGCTTTCATATGAGCTCTATGAGGTCATTTCTAATGCTAGCTACATTAGTCACAGAAAACTAAAGACATTTTTCACTCAGACTGTCACACACTGTGATTATTCATTAAAAATGCCAAAGAAAGTGTTCTGCTTTGGTGGCACGACGTATTAAAGCTTAATACGTACTTGAAGGCTTCCCACTCCCTAAGGCTTTCTCCTCTGAGGTCTTGACATCCTTCTTGCCTTTTTTGCCATATCCTTCAGGCTCCTTGACCTTGGTATACGTCCCACCACACGTCCTCTGATGATCCTCCCACCAAGGGTCCAGAGAAGACGGAGCTCGATTCATGGCCCTCTTCACGTAGCCAAAGTAGGGCCTGCGGTTCTGGCAGGGACCGTTGCACCGCCACCAGTGCTGTCGGTACACATCAACCTCATCATGGAAGCTGTGGTAGATCTGATGAAAGGAGAGAAAGAAGGGAAGATGTGCTTATTGTTTAGAACAAGGGTGTCAAACATGTGGCCTGGAGGCCAAGGGGTCCAATCAAGCCCACTGGATGGCTTTGCAAAGGGTGAAAATTGCTGTGAAAGCATTACAATGCACCTCTACTCTTGCTGTGGGGATACCAGCATTACTAAAAGAGTGAAAATGTGGAAATCTGAAGCATTTCTACATCTAATCTTGTTTGGATTATAAAGAAGAAATACTGTTGTTCTTAAGTTTCAAACACAACTTAGGTTTTTGCAGATCCACTCTATAAATTTTAATAAGACAATGACAGCAGACTGACTGAATGCAGAATAACAGACATATTGTTAAAATTGGAAATAATTTGGCTTTTAATCATCTGTTTTGCAAGGACTGGTTCACTAAATGTTAAATTTTTGTAATGCACTGCTTTAAAATGAAAGAAATTTTACATTTGTAACACTACATTTGTAGAGGTTTTATATATAATGATGCAAAAGCCATTCCATATGTGGCCCATGAACTAGAATGATTTCTCTGATAGGATTTCAGCTTAATGCTCAAGAAGATACACTTACAGTGATATTTGTACCACTGGCTCTGTTGATCCGGTTCATGTGTTTGCAGAACTCGGGTCCATGGCCGTCTCTGTCTCGGTTGTTTTGGGTCACAAACAGGAGTGCGTGAATCATTTCATGGAGGAGGGTCTGTGGAAACACACAAACAAAAACACATGGGAAAAAAAAACAAAAAAAACTGCCTTCTTTTTTTTTTTCCAGGATTACAAACTCCAGTCTATCACACTGTCACATATTCACAAGTGGGATTTCAGAGGTAAAATAAAAATCTCTCATAACATGCAGAAATGTCAAAGCCCTTCTATCATAAACATAAGAGGAGGCACAGGTACTGTATACAAACATAGCTTTTCTTTACCTCTTTATAGATTCTGAACATCATGTCATTTAACCTCTAATCCGATTAGCATCTAAACTAGTTGTATAAATTCCAGGCCTTGTAATAAGCCCTACACCAGTGCTTCTGATACTAGTGGTGTATAGGTCCACCTCACCTCCACCAGGTCTTTTCTGGGTCTAAGCTTAAGTAGAGGCTCACTGAGCCTGATTGAACACAGTCCGCCTCGACCCTCATAGGAACAAACACCAGCACACCTATGAGAAAAGACAAGAGAGGAGCAGGACACACCAAACCCCATACAAAAAAATCAGACCATTTTACTCAGCAGAGGTATTACTATGTCTCCAATTCTGTGTGCGTTAAGAATAAGAAACTATATCATAAGAAGTGACTTACAGCGTCATTCTGGGGCTCCACTTCACCTCCACACCGCTAAGTTTACTCCAGAAGAACATGTCGTTGAACTCCAGAAACATGGCCCTTACATCGGGGCTGGGGTCAAGCATCTCCCAGGACTCGTCCACAATAGACAGCGGCCTCTCAGGCGGGGGATTCGGCTTCCAGTAAGGAACAACATCGCTACCACCTCCAGCCACCTCCACTTTCCGTTTCTTAGTGCTGTGCCCGAAGCCATCATCCTCAAAGCCGTTTGATGAAAATAACGAAGTCTCGTATTCATTGTCGAACTGCTCCTGTAGCTGAATGGCGAGCAGAAAATCCTCATCCATGACAACAGGACAGAAAAGCTTTGATGTTATGTAGCTTCGTTTGTGTTAGCTCGTTGGTGCTAAACTAGCTAATGTAGCTTGTACAGGTTTCTCAAACAGGCGGCAGCATCGCCTCACCCCGAATATTGTCTGCCAGACTACCAATGTGTTTAAATACTTTGGATTTCTGTCATGATTTCAACAGAAACAGTCATATTTTCATATTGCTAACCGTCAGACCGAAGATCGCGCAAAGATCCGTGTATCAAGTTTACAACAATACGACCAAATAATTTCCGGTAAGGAGTTCCAAAAATAAAAAAATAAAACCACTGCGTCCGTGTTAAGTAGAGATCTGTGTGTTTAATATGTTTAATATAATAGTTTTTTTTTTTTGTTTTTAGGTGTATGTCTAAAGTATTGAACTATTTGTATTTGTATTCTGTAGCATATATTAATATTTTTTTTTAATAACTGAAACGATTATTTTTTTAATGGTACTTTATTTCCGCTCTAAACTCGAGTAATTATCGCACACTTGATGCTTGAAAACTCATAGCAATGGATTGTGGGATATGTAGTCTTGTTTATTTCAGGTAGTTTCACGGTTAAATGAACGAAATAATTTCTAATATATACCATTAATATATGTTAAGGGATATTAAAACATATTCTGACCTTTATGAACGATTTTTTTCATGGTTTCTGTTGGCTAACTTTCTTTTTTTCTTTTTGTATCCCGTGACGTTCCAGGGTGTCAACTTCCTGTTTAGGCTACAAGCGGATATGAACCAAGGAGCCTCGATAAACTATTTCCCTATCCACTTTTCTCCATATTTTCTCAACAATTTATCTCAATAAGTAAACAGTTATACGACAAAAGATGTCAGAAACGGGGAATCGACTACGCAAACTGCTCGAATCGCCCAATTTCGACCCGCAAAATTACGTGAAGCAGCTGTCACAGCAGTCCGATGGCGACAGAGATTTGCAGGAGCACCGTCAAAAAATCCAAAACCTGGCCGACGAAACGGCTCAAAATTTAAAGAAAAATGTTTACAAGAACTACAGACAGTTCATCGAAACAGCCAAAGAGATTTCCTACCTGGAGAGTGAAATGTACCAGCTGAGCCACATCCTGACTGAACAGAAGAGCATCATGGAGAGCATCACACAGGCCCTGCTGTCCACAGACAAGGATGAGACCTCCAAAGAGATGCAGGCAGCTTTCCCCAAAGAGACAGAGGAAGTGAAGCAGAGGACGCTCACCTCACTGCTGGAGAAGGTAGAAGGGGGTAAAAACATCATGGACACCCCAGGCAGACACCTTGTCTACAATGGAGACCTTGCAGAGTTTGATGTAGACAACATGTCCCCCATCCAGAGGGTGCACGCTTTCCTGATGAATGACTGTCTGCTGATTGCCACCTGGCTGCCCAACCGCCGTGGCACGGTGAAGTATAAATACAATGCTTTGTATGATCTTGAGAGTTTTGCTGTGGTCAACGTAAAGGACAATCCTCCCATGAAGGACATGTTCAAGATCCTCATGTTCCCAGACAGCCGCATCTTCCAGGCAGAGAACAGCAAAGTCAAGAAAGAGTGGCTCGAGATCCTGGATGAAACCAAGAAAAACCAAGTCTCCAAGGACACTCACAAGAAGGAGGAAGAAGTCCCTACTTCTCCTGTCAGAGCTGAGGTGTCCACCAATCCTTTTGATATGGATGATGACGAGCCAGTAGATGCTGAGGAGAGTGTGAACCTCAGCCTTGAGTGGATCCAGGAGCTGCCAGAGGATCTAGACGTGTGCATCGCCCAGAGAGACTTTGAGGGAGCGGTGGACCTGCTGGACAAGCTCAACGAGTATCTCAAAGACCAGCCGGTCACCCCGAAGGTTAAAGAGCTCAGGGGGAAGGTGGATGAGCGTGTGCGGCAGCTGACAGAGGTCCTGGTGTTTGAGTTGTCTCCAGATCGGTCACTTCGTGGCGGACCTAAAGCAACCCGGCGGGCTGTGTCTCAGCTCATCAGACTAGGTCCTTCTGTGTTTCATATTTTCATAAATAACAAGCTTACACACACCACCAAAACAATCAACATTTCTCTTCTATCTCCCCACTTCATATTTAGTGTATTCACACTAAGGATGTGCCCGGCCCACTCGCAGTCTTTCCACGATACAAGGGCACCTTGACTGTAATTGTTCAGGGAGTGTTGCTTATTCTCTCCCATCATTTGCATGGAGTTGACTTGCAAATCGCTTGTTGTTCGATTTCGACCTTGGAAGCAGTTAAGGTGTAATACTCAGATAAATAAGTGCCTGCAGTGATCTCCATGTATTCAGTGCATAAGCTATTTATTTTTTTATTTCTTTTTCCTTCATTTTCATTTAAGGTGAAGATTCTCAAACTGCTTAATAATTTTAGAGGAAACTAACCTCATGATAATTTTTTAAAAATCATATTAACTATTGTTGAATGTCCAAATCTAAAACTGTAGAATTTGATATTTTGTTTTGGTGCAGTACAGCTTCAAGTGGATCCATTTAGAATTATGTCTACTTTGCAAACAGACTCCCACACACTGACTGATTTGCAAAAATATATTTATTTGCAGTGTTTTGGTACTCGACCTTCATCAGGCAAAACATTATCCATTAGCAGGAGTATGTAGGCTATAATAATATTTTAAAACTCAATAAAGAGGAAAGAGAGAGACACTGAGGTTAGTCTAAAATCCCCTTTTACTATATGAAAAATATCACAGAAATTCATACTTTAACTATTCAGATATATTACTATGTTAATGATATCTTTCAAATGATTTTCTAATTATTTTAAACCTCTCCCTACACTCCCAGGTATTCTTTGTATATTCAAAGAGAATATGTTATCCAGCTTGTTGTAATTTATTTAACATTTTTTCCGTAAAGCTCAGCTTTGTTCAAAACATATACTGAAAACATATCAGAAGCAGGCTTAAAATAGCTATGCAGGTAGTACCTGTGCAATCATAGAATATGAAGGCCCTCAAATCCCCAGAACACATCACTGATTACATGAGTGTGGTGGCTTAAATATGTAAAATTACAGTATACTTGCTGTGAACATTCTGCACTGTCTCATCACACAATCGTTATCATCTGCATTTCAGGCCAGTCCACCAAAGCCTGTGAGCTGTTTCTGAAGAACCGCGCCGCGGCAGTGCAGACTGCCATACGGCAGCTTCGCATCGAAGGAGCCACGCTGCTCTACATCCACAAACTCTGCAACATCTTCTTCACCAGCCTGCTGGAGACTGCTAAGGAGTTTCAGATGGACTTTGCAGGGAACACTGGCTGTTACTCTGCCTTTGTGGTGTGGTCCAGATCAGCCATGAAGATGTTTGTCAATGCCTTCAGCAAGCAGGTAGGGAGAATGTCACATAGTAACAGCTTACATTTGAACGAGTATTGGCTACAATTCCTTTGGATATAAAATATGTAACATCTGTGATTTGGATGCCTTGTATTCTTTACAGCTAATAACACACGAAGCTGTGAAGACATGATGCAACATTTGTGTATCCTGATTGTGCCTTAGGTCTTAATGGTTTAAAAAAAAAATGCAAATAAGGAATAATGTGTCTAGTTGTACAGGGGTATGCTTCTAGCTCTCACTGCTTTAAAAACAGAAGAGATCCAAAAACTATCTGAGAATCTGGTTTTATCTGTTTGATTAGAGCAAAAAAACTGAAAAGCATAACACCAACACAAGAGGTTGGATTCTCCGAAATGGCAGCCACATGGTGGAGTGTGCCACTTTTAAGCAAATTTATGGTTTTATGGTTTCCCTAATAAAGCGAGTTTTCCTTGTTGCCAGGTGTTTGACAGTAAGGAGAGCCTGTCGACGGCAGCAGAATGTGTTAAAGTGGCTAAAGAACACTGTCAGCAGCTCACTGAGATCGGCCTGGACCTGACCTTCACCCTGCAGTCCCTGCTGGTCAAAGACATCAAGGCAGCGCTCCAGAGCTACAAGGATATCATCATCGAAGCCACAAAACACAGAAACTCTGAGGAGATGTGGAGGAGGATGAACCTTATGACTCCTGAGGCTTTGGCTAAACTCAAGGTGGATCTGAATTCTACATTGCTCTCACGTTTTGTCTTTTTATTTTGTCTCTTGGTTCTTACTGGTTCTCAGTCAGTATTTTCAGCATTTTGTTCTTTTCAATTGTTGATAAATTTTAGAACTTAAAAAAGTTATTGAGTAATCCCTAAATTGAGAAAGCTGGCATGAATCGCTGTTTTGTTTTACTTGTTGGAACGCTAACATATTTATCTTTCTGCAGGACGAGATGCGCAGCTGTGGCATTAACTTCGAGCAATACACAGGCGATGACTGCTGGGTGAACTTGAGCTATACCATTGTGGCCTTCACCAAGCAGATGATGAGCTTCTTGGAGGAAGGCCTGAAGCTCTACTTGCCTGAGCTGCACATGGTGCTGCTGGAGAGCCTGAGGGAGATCATCCTGGTGGCTGTGCAGCACGTAGACTACAGCCTCCGCTGTGAGCAGGACCCTGAGAAGAAAGCCTTCATCATGCAGAACGCCACCTTCCTCCATGACACCGTGCTGCCGGTGGTTGAGCGGAGGTTTGAGGAGAGCGTGGGGAAGTCTGCCAAGCAGCTGCAGGACCTGAGGAAGAGCACAAAGCCGGTACGAATCAACCCTGAGAGCACCACATCCGTGGTCTGAGACTGACAGGAACTTCTGTGGCTCATTTGAACTGAGGCCCAAGGATGGTGGCCAAGAAACACCTACACACTCTCTAATTGACTGTTCTGGCAATTTCAACTCCCATTTTAAAAATAAACACAACACTTTTGGTTGTTTTTATGCTGCAGGACAGGAAATCACTAGATACATCATGGAGAAGAGTCACATTAGCATTAGAATAAGATATCTTAAAGTGCCCATATTATACTCATTTACAGGTTCATAATTTAATTTGGGGGTCTACCAGAATAGGTTTAAATACTTTAAAGATAAACATTGTTTTTCCTCATATTCTGGTTGGTCGGCTTGTCCAGTTAAAAGGAGTTATGGGTTACCTACCGTAACTCTATGAATAGAGACGTGACAAAACCTCACACATTTGAACCAGAACTGGAAGCGAGACAGCATGCCAAACTAGCTACTAGCTAAGGTATTACACTGGTTTGATGTGGATAAGTCACAGATGAAAAGCCTGGATGACAAACGATGCGTTCCAGGTGGTGGGAGAGAATAACTCACTCTGTCATGGAGTTTGGGGTTTGTAAATGTTTTACATGCACATAAAGTAATTATATTAACAGCTAAACTCAAAAGGCATAATGTGGACACTTTAAGATACGTGTGTGTAAGAAGCACTTGAATTTGTACAATTTTCATCAAAATATCCATTGATATTGGCTAATGATGAAAAATCATCTGGTTTTAGTGTGAATTCAGAAGTCCAGTATTCTTACACAGTGAATATTGACAGATGTGTTGATAACTAAGGAGCGCTCAGTTCTTCAAATATATGAAAGAGGCACAATGATGGCATAAGGCTGATGAATCTACTGTTTCTGATCAGACAAACAGTGCTATTTCCATTTTTGCAACCACATTATCATCTGCTCTTAATGAAATGTACTCACCATGAAAGCTAAAATTCACGTTGTTTGAAAGTTTAATTTTCAGACCACTTATTAAACCGTTATTAGACACTAAAGTATTCAAGCACACAAGGACTGATTAAAAGGGATGACTGAAGAGAAATGCACTGGTAACTGTTTTCTGTTATTCAAAGTGTTTATGGTTGACAGTAACACGTGGAAATTAATAAAGATCATTATGCACAATGCAGAATCTTAACTTTATTAACCAGAAAGATGTTCAATTCATATAGCGCCAAATCACAACAACAGTCACTTCAAGGCACTTTATATTGTGGGGTAAAGACCCTACAATATTAGAGAGAAAACCCCAACAGTGAGATGACCCCCTGTGAGCAAGCACTTGGCGACAGTGGGAAGGAAAAACTCTCTTTTAACAGGAAGAAACCAAGGGCAGAACCAGGCTCAGGGAGGGGCAGCCATCTGCTGTGACCGGTTCCTTTTTACTTCTGCTATGAAGGAACAAAAAATATCTGCATGATATTTTCCGTGTAACAATAAGGTGCAGTGTCTAAAAAAAAAAAAAGCAAATGGTGTGTCACTGAAAAAAACCCAAAACATGTTAAACTGAACTCAGTGTTTGTATATATGCAGTTAAACTGTTTCCAGTAAAAATGAAAATGAAACCCTGACCAAATTGGCAAAAAGAAAAAAATGAATGGATAAGAAATGTGTTCTCCTGCCATATTGAGTGAAATTGAGAGCAACACACTACTGTATGTTTTCTCATCTTCTACATTTGGCTGGCATATTTGCTTCATAACTCAGCAATGTTTTTTCTCTTTTTGCATTTTGCATGTCTGAATTATCTTTCCAACCTGCACAAAGAAACTATTTGTCACCATTTCCATATCAGCAAACCTTTCTTTAGAGCAAACATTCTGACTTTTCATAGCAGGAAAAGCACAGGTTTAGGTATTAATGATGGTACCCTTTAGCATTTAGTAATGCAATGCAAATTAATGTATAAATTGTGTGTGTGTGACAAGTATTCAACATTAGTTGGTGGGAGCCTGCTGTAATAGAAAAAGCTTACAGTTACTACATTAATAAATCCCTCTGGGTTTTTTTTAGGTTATTTTCATGTCATTTCTGCATCAGATCTCTTGCTCTATTAAAAGAAATGTGTTCTTCAGTACTGTAAGATTCAAAGGACTGATCATTTTTCAGCACAACCGCAGCTATTTGAATATGAATGCCACTGTAATGCCATATGATATTATAAATAGCTGTGCACATTTTGAATTTAAATACATTTTCAACGCAGGTATACCACACACTAGGTGTGTTTGCCCTTTTCAAATTTGTAGCCCAAGGCATCAGGCAGCAGCTGTTGTTCATGACTGGAGAAAAGAAAAAAACAAAAGGTTTCTACATTTTCAACAGACTGGTGCTGTGATGAATGAGAAATCTATGCTGCAGGTAGTTTAATAATCCTCATGCACAGACTAGTATTTGTCAGACTGGTCATCATTTTACTGGATAAACCTGTTCCTGCTTATTTGACACACTTAATGGAGGTCAAAAAGGGTTTGTTTTTTAAATGGATACAGAGAAGGACTGGATTTATCTCAGCTGTGCTTATACAGAACCAAAGCCCCATGGTTCATTTAAACTCCAAATTACATCAAAAACAATACAGGTTAATAATTTGATCCTTATAAAAAGGCTATATTGCCCTCTTGTGGCAGGTCAGAATTAGGGAATCTTAAATAAAGTATTTGATTGCATTATAACCCAGTTTCTGAGTTTTGCATTCATTTTGGCAGTCAGTGAATTTATAAATACTGTTCATCAGTTTAAGTGTTAAACTTTATTTTCTGGGCAGCATCCTAAACTCCAAATGTGATAAAGTGTTTGAGGAACATCTGTGAACATAAATCTATTTGACTCCTCTTCCTTCTGCAGTAAACCCCCAGTAAAGCCAGTCTGGGTTGTATTACTGTAACAATGAGCAGTTCCTCATCTCTTCTCTTCTCTGTAAAGCATTTCCCAGCAGTCACAGAGTCAACGATGGCACGATAGCGGATATTTTTAGACACGCGATTGAACACATGATTGTTCTTTCTGCTTCACAGCTCATCTCATCATAATCACTGATGTGATCGAGGGCTCGAGGAAAGTCTCGGCTTAGAGAAGAAGCATCAGGCAGGTGGGATTATTCGAGGGAATTCAGTCTGTTAACACTAGAAAGGAATACAAAGTACACATTTCATGAGATGAACAGATGGTAGTTTGGCTCTTTTTCAGCAAAGGGTGTCATGAAGGTGTTGAACTTCAATACTTTGTTTCAGCATCTAGATCGAAGGGGAGCTGATACTGAGAATTCCCCTTTCACAGGATAAAATAGTTACATTTTTTAGAGATTTTTTTTCAAGTTTCACCTTGTGTACAGCTGAAAGATGCTTAATATCACCTGGTTTTACTGAGGTTATTTCTCTGTCTGGAAAAAGGTGATATAAATACCTCCTGTGGTAAAAGTCACAGTCGCACTCATTGCTGCACTGAATGTGAAACTTTCTCTATCCTAAACAGTCTAGAGTGTTTTATTTGAAATATTACAAAACATGGTGTAATTAAATATTATTTATATATTCAGCAGTAACTAAATTTACACCAGTGGAATACTTCTGCCACTTTATGCCACAACATATCATAAGGATCTTTCACGTCATTTATTCCATAAATTCAGTTAGCAGTAACTTGCAGATTCAGATTAATATTACACATTATAACTGCCAAATATACTATCAAATGGTGTCATAGGCTTGAGAGAACAATTTATTAACTCACAGCAGGAAATCTCACAGTCAACAGTTTATAAATTAAATGATTAAACACAGTCCTATAACCATATAGCCATTACATGAAAGCAGTAACATAACCTACATTACTTTGAAAAGTGTCATTCTGTATAACGTCTACTTTTACTTAGTAAGTAAAATGACCTCTTTTACCACTCCTTTAAATTTCATTAAAGCCACCATGTGTAGGATTTGAAATTTTTCCATTTTGGTGCCATATAGTGATATTATTAAAGATGTCACATTTTTGCATGTATTTCCAGACAAAATAATTGGAGAATAATTTGACAAAATGACAAGTACAACCATATATTGTAAATCTTACCTTTATATTAACAAATGGTGAAATAATTATTTCTAAAATGATTAAAGGGCTGATTAAAGTGACCAACCCACAGAGACCCATCACTCAACCCTACAGTTCCCTTCAGGTCTACAGAGATTTGTGATAATCTTAATAATAATCATCATAATAACCTTAACAATCTTCACATATTACTGTTTTGGATTAGGCTCAGCCCAGTTTGCAGCAGCAGTTCTTTATACTATGTTTTAGTTATTTACTGGTTGATGTAACAATAGTAACAATAATAATAATAATAATACGTTGAAGAAGCTTTTGTCAGACGCAGAAAGTTGCTGTTGAACATATTCAGATGTTGTAGTTAAAGCAGCTAAACTGCCAGATATTTCCTTCAGGAGGTGGTGGAGGCCAAAACTGAGATAAAACGAGAGATAATGTCAGGTGTCCACAAACACAACTTTGTATTAATACTAATGTTGCTCTGTTGATAACATGTTATCATGTACATAACAAGGTGAAGATGTGATTCTGGTTCCGGTGATCTGGTAAAAAAAGAAAAGAAAAAAAAAAAAGAAAAGTCACGATGTACTCCAGTCAGAGTTTTTTGTTTTGGCACGATATAATTTTTAAAGGTATTTTAATAGGCCTAATTAAAACATGTTCATCTATAACATTATTCACCTTCTCTGAACTTCTGACGACATTTTCGATGTGAAATGAGGGAAAGTACACAAAATGTAGACCACTTTAATTTTACATAAAAATAGCTCCAAATAGCTCTTTTATGGCTGCAGGGTTAGAGTACTGTACTGTTTGGCTTTTTCATTTGGAGAACTTCAACAAAGCTTTGTACACTATCTGTAAAGCACGAAAATCACATGTTAACTTGAAGTTTCTAGATGAATCTTGAAGATTCTCTGCCCTGTAACTTTTTTTCAAGAGTACATATCCTCACATTGGGCTAAACAAGAGGAAATGTTGTTCTCTGTAGTTATGGTTAAGGTTGCAATGAGACTGAAGGAAGATGCATGTCTGCAGAGATGTATATCCCTGCTTTAAAGTGGGTGTGCAGATTCCCACTCTCATTTCACCGCAGAGCAGAGCTGAAACTCAGGTAATGGGATGCTAATAGGACTAATAAATGGAAAAGCTGTCCCAATGTGGGGGATTAATCCTGCTCCCTGAGGGACTTCAGTCACGCCTGCTGTCTAGTCAATTAAATGTTTAGTTAACACAAAAGGCTAATGTGAAAAAACACAAAGGTTACTGGATCGAACTGGCAGAGTCTGGGAACCCTCTGCTATTAAACTTCATTTAATCCATTTTTTATTGAGCACATGTACTTTTGCTATCACATTTGATTTGTTTCAGACCAACAGGCAGAACAAATGCAGAGTATCATTTGACATAATGATGGCAGTTATTGCCTTTCTGCTCCCTGTATACTGGCACAAAGGAGGCTGAAATGATGAGATTTTAATTTTACCAGCTATAAGACGTCTAGGGAGTGATTCCTCTCTTTATTGCTAATGTTACAAACAGTTATTGGTATAAAGACTACAGAGTTGCTGTGTTTGAATGAGGTAAAATACAATTTTATAGGTACTTGGAGTTCATTTGTTTTCTGTCCTAGCTTAGTTTTTACGCCATGTGTAAGTTTTTAAAAGATAACTCAGTATAGATTATCCATCTCAGGGGCAATGTGGTAAACTATTAAAAGGCCTCTTCTTGACCTTTTATTTTCATGGAGAAGTATATTTTTACACGGGCTTGCAATATCGGTTTCTTTAAAAAAAAAATCGAGGAAAACAGCAGTTCTTTGACATTTTGAATTCTTTAAAATAAAGAAAGCATTGAGGTACAAAATTTAGAACAATGAACTGAATCACATAATTGAACTGTTAGCTTAAATATGTAAAATCTAAGTAATTTAAAAAAGGGGAGCAGACACAGTCTTCGGAAGCCATGATAATCTGAAAATTTGGCGTTTCAAATCCTTCAAATTAACTCGATCAATCAAACCAAATCCCAATCCCCGCCCCCTTTGGCGCCTGCGCAGAGCAGCGTAGGGAGCTGTCCAGTCAGTCGGTGCTGAAGTGCTTTCAGTGAAGCAGCTTCTTCCTCTGGTCCACCAACACAGACGGGAGCGATGGAGGAAGAGTTGAAATGCCCCGTTTGCGGGTCTCTCTTCAAGGACCCCATCCTGCTTCCGTGCTCCCATAATGTCTGCCTGGCATGCGCTCGGAACATCACCGTCCAGACCCCGGAGGGAGAGACCCCGGTGCAGAGCCGAGCCTCCGGCAGCTCTGACTACGACTACTTGGACATGGACAAGATGAGTCTGTACAGCGAAACTGACAGCGGATACGGCTCCTACACACCGTGCCAGCTCAAGTCCCCAAACGGGGTGCGGGTGTTTCCGCCGGCGATCCCCCATCGACACTGCACCCTCACTTGCCCGCTGTGCCACCGGAGCGTCTCCCTGGACGAGCGGGGGCTCCGGGGTTTCCCTCGGAACCGGCTGCTGGAGGCCATCGTGGCGCGGTACCAGCAGAACCGCGCCGCCTCCTCCTCCTCATCTTCCAACGCGGTGAAGTGCCAGCTGTGCGACCGCAACCCGGTGGACGCGGCGGTGATGTGCGAGCAGTGCGACGTCTACTACTGCAACGCCTGCCAGCAGCGGTGCCACCCGTCCCGCGGTCCCCTGGCTAAACACCGCCTGGTGCCGCCGCCAAACAAGGCGGCAAGAGGGGCGGCCAGCGGAGGAGGAAGCGGTAGCGGCGGCGGCGCTGGGGGAGGCGGAGGCGGCGGAGGTCAGCAGCCGCCCGCTACCGCGCGGAAACCGGCGACGTGCGTGGATCACGAAGCGGAAAACTTCAGCTTGTACTGCTGCAGCTGCAAGGCTCCGGTGTGCATGAAGTGTCTGGAGGAGGGAAAACACGCCAAACACGACGTCAAACCGCTGGCCGTGATGTGGAAGCAACACAAAGTGAGTGGACACACACTCTTAACACACACTGAGTCAAGGTTGTTACTCCATTAGTGTATTGATATTAATAATTAGACTACTGAACCCTAATGAGCTGATTAATTACAGTCTCTCTCTCTCTCTCTCTCTCTCTCTCTCTCACACACACACACACACACACACAAACATAACGACAAAGAGGGCAGTTGTGTGTTTCTGAAATACACACCCACCCACGCAAAGACACAGGCTACCAGAGGCCATTACCTGAAGTGCCCTCACTGAGCCTGAACAGCTTATATCAATGATGGTCTGCATCTGAAACAGGTTTTTTAAAATTATACTTAACTTGATAGATATTAGCAGTGTTTTGTGCCTGTAGTGGTCATATTTAGTAAACAAAAAACAAAAACAACAAACAAACAAAAAACCCCTCTGCTAAACACTTCATCAGGTTTTCCACAGAAACAGAAAACACTAATGTGTGGGCAAATAACTAAATTAAATACCAGTGATTCATCAGGACATAATTACTGTAGGCGTCAAAACCCAGTGTGTCTCTGTGTGCGTTGTGTATGTGTGTGGATGCAACATGAGTCATCGCATGAATAGGTCACACAGCATTACTGCCCCACATCTGCACTGTAAATGTGTATGACGTGAATGGTGAGTGTAGGAAGAGGAGTTCAGCGCTGTTCCTCAGGCGCTGGAATGAGGAAGCCGGCTCAAGTCATGAGTTTATGTTTCTCGAATATCTGCGCCTGGTCATAATCTGCCAAGAGAAGGATTTATAAGACAAAAATAATTAGTTTATCAGCCTATTTCTGTTGCTGTTGACAATAAATACATTTCAACTAATTGCTTAAGTTTGAGGGAAAATGTTTACATTTTTAAAAATCTTGAGTTGCGCTTTTGAGAAGTGTTCCTGTCCCAGTGGCTTTTGAGGTTGGTAGAACTAATTTTATATAATGTGACTGCAAAAAAGAAGGCTTTACAACTGAGTGTATGAGGGATGTAGACTTCAGTTCTAAAATGTGAGGGCAATGTGGAAATGTCCTTAACCTGCATTCTTTGTAATGGCCAGCAGGGGGCAAATCCACTGGATGCAAAATGAAGCCTGACTGTACAGAAACCTATAGGAAAATAGCCCTTCTTTTTAATCCTTCAATGAATTAATTATGTGTTTCCCTGATGAGTTTATGGCCTCAGTCACTAGTTTTAAGCCTTATTTAATACAACATGGTGTTCATTTTGTAAAATACAATCAAAATTAGAGAAAAACTGATGGTAAAGCAGGGTATGCTTTAGCATCTAAATACCTTGCGACTGACAAGGTTCTGCCTTGCAGCGTGTGGTATTCTCTGTTTCTCAGTCAGATCCACCCCCCCTGTCTGGTATTATATATAAAAAAAGAAAAAAACATGCCAGTGAAGGCCAAAAAACCAAACTTGAAGCATCACACATGACATGGTGTCTATATCTGTCTTTTATATACAGCTCATGGAGTTTACCAGATATTCCAAAATAGATTATCAAAAATTTTAATGGCTTGCTTTGACATTTTTTCAGATTTCTTCCACACCAGTTTGTCTTTTTCCTTTAAACACGTACCGTAAATATATGAGTCTGATACCTTACTGAACAGAAATAATTTCTTTCTGCTTTGTGGATTGTGATCGATGGATGTAAACCTAGTGGAGTGTTTATCAGAAGTTTAATCATTTACGAACATGCTACAAGTGAGTTTTCTCTGTTTGCATCACTGTTAAACCACAATATTTCAAAAAACGGTTTGACATCTTCAAGTTAAAGGTTCGTAGAAAACAAACAAAGATAGATAAATGAAATCTGTCTTTTTTGCATGTTAATCTGGAATTTTTTAACATTTTAGGGAACATAAGTAAAAAATGAAAATTTTGGACTTTAGCCTGGTTTTTGTATGCTGCACTACATTTTCTTTTAGAAATAAAGGTCAGAATGTGATTCAAGCTGCTTATGTTTACAATATTTCTGGACTCCTTGTTAGTGAAAATCTTTCTGCAGCACATTGAATATGGCTTATATTAATTTGGAGCATAGTTTTCTTCATATCAGTAAAACTTGTATTCATTCACTCTACAGTCAGAAGGGACAAAATTTGGCTAAAACCTGCAAAACTGTGTTTTTCCATCCAAATTCATCCCTGCCTGCCAAAAAAAGGAGAAAAAAACCCCCACCTGCTGGTTTTATTAATGGATGATTAAACTGATTTATGATTTAACTAATTTCTTAATGACTCTTTTCATTCATTTTAAATTGAGGGTGTTCCAGGGTTGGGGTCGATTCAGGTTCACTCCTCTCAGGCTACACTGTGACCTGACTCTGCAGAGCTGTAAAGGTAGCGCTGCCTGGTGTATTTCCTCATATATCTTCATTATTTTGTATTATTTTTGAATAAAATTTAGATTCAACCACACATGGGGTGACATTTTTAATCATATAATTACCACAATAATTATGAGAATTATCATTATGGTAAAAAGGCCTCAGGGTCTGGAAGCAAAGAGGTTTAAAGAAAATGTATGAGCTACTTTTACAGGCATTTAACAGGCTGCAGGACTGTTTATCCAACCTGTGTGTCCTTTTAGGTGATTTCAGCTTACTTCCTTTTAGTAATAGAGCATTTCATCCTCACACTCAGACTTCATTTGTGTAAATTAAAAGCCATTTTTGCCTCTCTCCTGCTAAGTGGGTCATCAGGACTAATCTCTCAGTCTGCCTCTCTTGTTTTTGTGTGATTGGAAGCCTCCAGACATTCCATTCATCATTTATCCGCCACACATCTCTTCGCCTCTTTCTGGCTTTCACTCATCTTTCACCTTCTCCCGTATCCCTCCCTTTACCTCTTCATCTCTGTATCTTATTTAGACTCTCCCCTCCCCCTCATTTACCTTCCCCTTCCCCGTCTCGTCCTTCCTCCATCTTTCCCTCTATCACCCTGTCCCATAAATGAACCGTGAAAATCCCATCAGACTATGGGAGTGAGAGGCGGTGTCGATAAGCGATGAGCGGCGTATGAATAAGAGATGGCCACCACTTAGTTAATATGGTGTCCTTCACGTTAAGGGAGATCGATGACGGGCTGTCTTCCTCTCTCCCAGCCTGCACGTGAACAGGCAACAAGCAGCATCTTGTGCGCCTGAAATGGCTGAAATGGCTGTTGAGTGTTTGAAGTGTCACTCAGTGAGGTCAGTACTGCAGAGCGGGCTTTTATTTTGGTAGATGGCACAGTTTTTCCTCCTCATCTGTTTTGTTTCAGTGGGCGTAGTTTTCTCCAGTTGGCGTCCTGCTTCTTCCTCCCATCCTTCATCTCCTCCTCTTTCTCTTCTTCTTCTTCTTCACATGGTTTCTCTTTCTACGGACCATAAGGATAGTGGGTGTTTTGGAAAAAGCTTTCCTGAGGAAATTAGCCGTCTGTTGTAGACAAATTGATTGATTAACTGAAGTGTCATGCTTCACATGGTGTAGCACACATTACACTGAACAAACACAACAAGAAGATCATGAAACCAATTTTGTACTTTCAAAATTTACAAGGAGAACATTTAATTTGATATGAAGGATAATGGTTATTAATAATACATGAATCTTTTATAGACTGGTTATAAGCCACTACTAACAAGTTTTGGGTTGTCAAATGAGACCTGTGATTTACCTTCAGGAACAGTGCTGCACCTGATCTGATAAAAGTTATCCAGATCAGCTGCAGCACTATTAAGCATGTATTAATATATAATCAGCATTTATACGTGCATTATTACCAAATACAAGGGCTCAACACAGAATAAAATTAAACTATGTGGAAATTCATTTCTCATTTTTTATGTCAGATCCTAATACAGAAAAAGAAGCTTAAAGGTCATTAAGTGTGGTTATGTGTTTTGTCCAGGAGAGCAGCTCTGATTCATCTCAGTTTATTATACAGTCAGTGGCCAATTTGTTAGGTTCACCTGTTCAACTGCATATGAACACAAATATCAGCCAATCACCCAATGTATTTAGGCATGCAGACACGGTCAAGACAACCTGCTGAATTTCAAACTGAGCATCAGAATGGAGAAGAAAGGTGATTTAAGTGACTTTGAATGTGGCATGGTTGTTGGTGCCAGACAGGCTGCTCTGAGTATTTCAGAAACTGCTGATCTACTAGGATTTTCCCACACAACCATCTCCAGGGTTTACAGAGAATGGTCTGAAGAAGAGAAAATATCCAGTGAGCAGCAGTTCTCTGAGAGAAAATGCCTTGTTGATGCCAGAGGTCAGAGGAGAATAGGCAGATTGCTTCGAGCTGATAGGAACATTGCCTGGTCTGATGAGACCTTTAACATTTGGATGGTAGAGTCATAATTTGGTGTAACAACATGAAGGCATGGATCCATCCTGCCTTGTATTGACGGTTCAGGCTCTAGTAGTGGTGGGGTAATGGTATGAAGGATATTATCTTGGTACACTTTGGAACTGTTAGTACCAGTTGAGCATCATTTAAAGACCACAGCCTACCTGAATATTGTTGCTGACCATGTCCATCCCTTTATGACCACAGTGTACCCACCCTCTGATGGCTGCTTCCAGCAGGATAACGCACCATGTCACAAAGCTCAAATCACCTCAAACTGGTTTATTGAACCAGTAGTGAGTAGTGAGTTCACTGTACTCAAATGGCCTCGACAGTCACCAGATCTCAGTCCAATAGAGCACCTTTGGGATGGGTGGAGCTGGAGATTCACATCAGGAATGCACAGTTGACAAATCTGCAGCAACGGCATGATCTATCATGTCAATATGGACCAAAATCTCTGAGGAATGTTTCCAGCACCTTGTTGAATCTATGCAACGAAGAATTAAGGCAGTTCTGAAGGCAAAACGGGGTCCAACCAATACTAGCAAAGTGTACCTAATAAATTGTGCCAGTGGGTGTATGATTCTTCTTTGGTTTGATGCAATTGTATCAGTTTGATATTAATTGTTTCAAATTGTTTCTAAGCAGCAATAAAGGTAATGAATTTTCTAAGTGATACCAATAAGCCTAAACTGGTCAGAGGATTGCTTTTTGGATCAATAATGCTGCTCCACTGGGGTTTAAAGACCCTCCCCGGTCAGTGTAACTGAAGCTAAATATGCATGGACTGGCCGTCAGTTTATACATGTCATTTGAAGTCCTACAAAAGTGTCTTAGGCAGAAACACATCATTCTGTGCATGATTAAGCAAAAGATGGTTGTTTTTTGTGTGTGTGTAACCTTGAGTTGTAGATTGTGAGTAACTCTATGTCACGTGATCAAATTCCTTGGGGACTGAACATTCGGATTTGTGCTTTTTGTATTACTAATCACAATGCAGCTACATTTTTTTTATGTGTCTGTGAGCATATATGCACGTGTTTAAAGCTTTCACAAATCCTAAGTATATCGTGCAGAGAAGAATCAAGGAGAAACAATTATTGGATCATCATCGTATTTGTTGTAAATCAAACAGTAAGTACATCAAGGAGCAGCCCCAGGGGGTGACTATCCCACTGCTACATACTCACAGGGACCAAAATACACACACACACACACACACACACACACACAGACACATATTGACACGCAATCAGAAAGCATAAATATGCATAAGTGAAGCGGATGAACTTTTGCTGAGGGAATGCGGAGGAAGACACACTGATCCAGTTTCCTCTCATCAGTCAAGCAGAAAACACAGACACACATACATATGCGTGCCCGTATGTGTGTGCGTTTACGCGTATGTGTGACCTAGCTGAGTCCAGTAAAGAGCAGCTCGGGCGCTGCGGTTAATTATTAAAAAACAGAAGTGCAGAGCTACTGGTCCTCGTGCTGTGTGTAGGTTTTGGTATTTCAGTATCATCTGGAGATCATTTTATATTTTTAAGAGAGCAACTACATTTTCTTAGTGCCATAACCATGTATATAATTTAGTGTCTATTCCAGATAATATTCTTTTTAAGGAAAAAAAACCCTCTGAAACTGCAATTATGCACTGAGCCCGTATGTGAAGTATTTACTTCACATTTAAGAGATACACTGCTCTCTGTATAAGTGCAATATACAGAAATAATTCTACAAGGTTGGATGCTCCTTCTTAGGTTTCATTGATATCAGTATGATAAAATGATGTGCTTTTACATCACAGCCTTTTCCCCAGTATCTTTACTGGCTTCGTTAAAGTTGGGTCCAAAAGTGAGTCATTCATCATAATGTCTCACTACAGAGTGAGACATTATGCAAACAAACATGCAAAAACTCTTAGTTTTTTGCATGTTTGTCACACTTAAATGTTTCAGATCATCAAACAAATTTAAATATTAGACAAAGATAACACAAGTAAACACAAAATGCAGTTTTTAAATGAAGGTTTTTATTATTAAGGGAAACAAAAAATCCAAACCTCCATGGCCCTCTGTGAAAAAGTAATTGCCCCCTAAACCTAATAACTGGTTGTGCCACCCTTGGCAGCAACAACTGCAATCAAGCGTTTGTGATAACTGGCAATGAGTCTTTCACATCCCTGTGGAGGAATTCTGGCCCACACTTCTTTGCAGAATTGTTGTAATTCAGCCACATTGGAGGGTTTGAGCATGAACCACCTTTTTAAGGTCATGCCACAGCATCTCAATCGGATTCAGGTCAAGACTTTGACTAGACCACTCCAAAGTTTTCATTTTGTTTTTCTTAAGCCATTCAGAGGTGGACTTGCTGGTGTGTTTTGGATCATTGTCCTGCTGCAGAACCCAAGTGTTCTTCAGCTTCAGGTCACAAACTGATGACCAGACATTCTCCTTCAGGATTTTTTGGTAGACAACAGAATTCATGGTTCCATTTACCACAGCAAGTCTTCCAGGTCCTGAAGCAGCAAAACAGCTCCAGACCATCACACTACCACCACCATATTTGACTGTTGGTATGATGTTCCTTTTCTGAAATACTGTGT
>VUQI01054470.1:0-11886 GCA_015106735.1 Paratilapia polleni | reverse complement strand
TCATTTCACCATTTAATCCAGGATGTAATCACATACACGTCCCTTCAGATGGTGGAAAGTCTGGTGCAAAAGGTGGAAAATCCTGCAGGAAATGTTGCAATTCTACACTGCAAAGCAACCCCAAAAAGAAAGACAGACTCAAAATCAAAAAAAGAGAAAACTAATTAAATAACCTATCAACATCAGTGAACAGTGAGTATAGAACTAGAGTTACATCTAATAACTACTGTGTACTAAGCTTGCTGTTCTTCTGCTGGGCAGGTGAGCTTCATTTTTCTTTATATTTTGATGTGTTGTAGTGGTTTGTAAAGTTTTGTAGGTAGACTCACCATAACAGAAGTCAAGCTAATTCAGTTTAATGCTTGTGCAGAGTGTGAAGCATACAGTGGCGTGAAAAAGTGTTTGCCCCCTTCCTGATTTCTTAGTTTTTTTTACATGTTTGTCACACTTAAATGTTTCAGATCATTGAACAAATTTAAATATTAGACAAAGATAACACAAGTAAACACAAAATGCAGTTTTTAAATGAAGGTTTTTATTATTAAGGGAAACAAAAAATCCAAACCTCCATGGCCCTGTGTGAAGAAGTGATTGCCCCCTAAACCTAATAACTGGTTGTGCCACTCTTAGCAGCAACTGCAATCAAGCTCTGAGGAGGAATTTTAGCCCACTCATCTTTGCAGAATTGTTGTAATTCAGCCACACTGGAGGGTTTTCATGAACGGTCTGTTTAAGGTCATGCCACAGCATCTCAATTGGATTCAGGTCAGGACTTTGACTAGACCACTCCAAAGTCTTTGTTTTGTTTTTCTTAAGCCATTCAGAGGTGGAATTGGTGGTGTGTTTTGGATCATTGTCCTGCTGCAGAACCCTTTTTTAACAACTTCATACAACAATCTGCAGTGGTGTAGTGATTGGGACAGTCAGTAATGAACTGTTTATACCACTTTTAATAAAAGTCTATGATATGTCTGTAAGTCCGCACAGTTTGAAATCTCTCCAATTTAATCCTCATTTCTCAACATCCTGTAGTTTAGAATTACTTTCTCATTAAATGAATTTTGATTGGAGTTAAGAGTTAAAAGTTAAGAGTGCATTTTCACCATTTTTATTTAAGTATTTATGATTCCTGTGACACAAAAAAGGCTTAAATGTTCAATCTTAGTTTTGCAACACTTTTCTAACAAGCTTTAACTTCTCTTCATCCTTCCCACCACTGTCAGGGCAACCTTCATCTTCCTCTCTCCCTTCACTTCCCTCATCCTCTAACACATCTTCTTGCTCACTATCTGCTACACAAACCGACCCTGTAAAGGAATGAAGCATACAGGACCGATATTTGCCTCTTAACCTGCTTACAGCCTCATACTGTTTTCAATGTTTTGTTTTGTTTTGTTAAGGAACATCAGAGGTCACTCCAGATCATCTAGACACCAATAATAACTGGAAATAATGTGATTAGCTTGATAATTGTAAAAGTTTAAATAAGTGTCCAAACTTATTTATGAAACTGTACCACTAAAATTAAAGTACCTTGGTTAAGTAGGCCTAATATCAATCCTGCCATTGGGGCCCTGGGTAGTCAGTCCCATTCCTGCCCCCCCAGTGTGACACCCCTGTCTTTGGGATGTGGTGGAATGAGAGATTGGATGTGCAGCAATTGTGCAAATCATGTCAATATGGACCAAAATCTCTGAGGAATGTTTCCAGCATCTTGTTGAATCTATGCCATGAAGAATTAAGGCAGTTCTGAAGGCAAAAAGGAGTTGAACCCCATACTAGCAAGGTGTACCTAATAAAGTGCCCAGTGAGTGTATAGCCCTGTCTTTGTCAAGGCAAATGTGTATGTTCCCCTTGTATTATTCCTTACCTCTGTTTTGGATATTTTTCACCTTTATTAGACTTTGTTTATTGTGAACTTCTCTTCAGCTGTTAAAGCTCAGCTTTATGAATTTTTCTGCCTCCTGCATTTGGTTCCTCACTCCTACACTTCACACGTTATGACACATGGCTACATTTCATTTACAAATTACGGTGTTTTTTTTTTTAACCATTTCCAGATTCCTGCCTGTGCAGCTTTATGTGAAATGAGTTTAAGTTATCACCACACAACAGCAACACTCCTCTTTGTTTGAAACTTTATTCATAATCTTCATTTACCAATCAATAGTGCATTCCTGGGCTAGCAGTTCAGTAAAACCAGTGATGGAGGCCTGTTGGATGTCTGAATGTTGAATGGGGGAGAAAAAAGGCCTCTTGGGAGTGAGGCGAGACAAAAACAGAGTCTTAGCCTTGACGTCCCTAGAGTTGTGTCCTTCATGTCTACACAGAAATGAGCAGGATGGAGGCCTGCAGCTGTGAGGAGCAGCTCTGGTACCAGTTCCTCAGAGTTCTCGTCCACTCCACTCATGTGTTTACTGTTCGTCTTGCTGTACAGAAACAGACGAGTCAGGTGAACGGTCAGTCGTGTGGGAGGTCAAAGGGCGTTGCACGTACTCTGAGCCGGTTCTGTATCTCTCGACGTGAAGGACATCAACAGAAATACCAACAAATACAGACACAGTCACAAAGCAGCTCTGTGGAGGAGCTGTAGTTAAATTCTCTTTTCTATCTCTTGCTTTTCTTTTCTGCTGATAAAGTAATTCAGTAAAGTAAAGCTTTTCACAACCATAAAACTTTCCATTTTTGTTAATTTTTTTTGTACATTTGTATCATATATTCACAAAAACTACTCTGACATTTGACAAACATTTACTTTAAATGACTTCAAAATAAAAGAGCAAAAAATAAAAGTAAAATTTAAAAAACACAGCCAGTAGTTTTTACTTTTCCGTCTCTTTTTTTGTTGTGCTTTTTGTTTGTTTTTCAAAGCTACACAGATGCAGAGATCCGGTGTCTCCATTTCTATTTGCACAGACAGCATGTTGTCAGATTATGCTTTCGATAACAGCCTCGGAGTCAGCTTGGTCATTAATCAAGGAAACCGATCAGCTAGAAACAATCCTGTTTTATGTGCAGCTAGGAATCCCTAGACGGTCGCAGTACACGTTGAGCAAGAATGACTTAGCACAGCGAGACAAAAACAAGATGGGGGACTGGTGCCGTGGAGAGCGGACCATGGGAGGAGACCTATCCCCGAGGGGCCCGTGGGTGAGGGGACTCAGCCCGGGTAGCTATGGAGATGGTGCCTGCAGGTGCTGCTCCTCACTGCTGTGTTGATTTATCTCCAGGAGACACCAAAAAGAGGAGTGAGGGAGGCATCTGCATTCAGTGTTTTCAGCCTAATTAACCCCAGAGCTGCACGACACCGGCAGAAATCACGTGTTTCACTCTGTTTTTGCAGCAGCGTTGCTGGTCATGTAACTAATTCAGAGTGAGATGTGGTCTTTAACACAACCTTAACCTTACTCAGACAATTTGCTACGCTATATGGACAAATGTATGTGGACAGCCTTGCATGTAAATATTTACATTTTTATAATTTTGAAATAAATAGCTCATTGTTAAATCCCGTCACAATAAAAATGTTTATAGTGGGTACTTTTTATTCAGTTCTCATATTGCCATAAAGTCCTCAAGTGTGCTTGTCAATCAAGACCCACATAAGCTAATCATGTGACTGCCTGCTTGCTTTAAAAGCCTGAAGATGTGTTTAGCTGAACATTTTTATCTGCATTCCTCTGAGAAGTTAATATTGTGTACTTCTGATTGTTTGACTGGTTTGGCTGCCATCCCTAGGTGCACACTGCTGCTATAACACTTATACTACAGCTTGCAAAACAACACAGACTGAGACCTCGAGCTCATCCAACACCTCTCCGGCTGTGAGCCAGGCCTTGTCGTCATCCAACATCAGTAATGATCTTGTGGCTGAATGGGAGCAGGCTCAGGCAGCAGATTAATGCTCAGGTGTCCACATACTTTTTGTAATGCAGCGTATGATGATAAATTAGCTCTAAACTTTCTTTTTTGCATCTCTGCTGCCAAGTTGGAGGTGCAGCTGCTTTAGCGGGGCTGATGATGGCCTACTTCTCCCTCCACCGGAGCCTCTCTGATTCATGCTGGTCTCTTCAACGCATGGTGCCGTCTCTCCAGAGTCCCATTGACACACTTAGGTCCCTATTTACCTCAGAGCAGGTCAATGAAATAAACGGGGAGGGGAAATCTCTCCCGGCGCCTTTTCTTTGATTTGATTTCCTCCTCCACCTCTTCAGCAGTGGATTAATCACTTGTTTAAACCAAGGCAGAAGGTGACCCTAATTTTTCAGAAGTATTTGATACCTATTCTACTGCTGTGATCACAGTCTGTCGCCACCTTCTGTGTTCATAAAGGGCAGAATGGATAAAACAGAGGTATAAGCAAACAGTTTAGTGGCAGCATGCCATGACAGAAAGCAATAGAGCAGATATAATCCCAATCCCAAACATCTGAAGCAGCTCTCAGGAGCCACATGTTACATGCAGGAGGTGGGCTTGCACATGATAAACAGGAAACTGGGTTTCATGGCATCAGGGACAAGGTAAATTCAGGTCATGCTCTCACAAATTATCAATCCAACCTTCTGCAGAACAAAGCAGGCAGATTTAAGCCTGTGGTAAAGCTGTTATAAAAGCCATGATCCAGTTTCACACGTCACAAGAGAAGCAGTGTTTGACAGCTTGTAATGGATATCCACAAACCAGATCGTCTGTAATGCTAATGTTGTGTTTTACCTGTCCAGCACAGATGTTTTATCTATCAACATACAATAGAATGTAAGCAGGAGAAATCTCAAATGGCTCGCTCTAGTTGAAGTGCTCCAAGACGGCAGTCTGCACTGTCAGGACAGATGTGTGCGATTGTTTTCCCTGCACTAACGCTTCCCAGAGTCTCCGTGGTGGTTTATGGATGTCTGGGAAGCTTCAGCATTAGTGATAAAAGGTTGGACCTTCGTTTAGAAAGTGTCTCTGTCTTTCTGCGAAACTTTAGCATGGATCTCCATCTAGCCAATGGCAGCTGATGGAAGTCTGATCTCATTGGCTATTTTCCATTGTGACATCATTAACGAGAGAACAGACGGGGGGTGGTGTTGATGAGAGGGAGAGAGGGAGTGAGGGAGGGGCTCAACAACATTAACACGGCACACGACCCAGGAGGGGCTTCGGACAACAGATTCAAGACACACCAGTTTGCACGAAAGCACATCAGATAATGCAAAGAACAGCTGGAGAATTTAGTGTCTTTGCTGCACACACAGATGCTATTAACCACCGATTATTTACTACTGAGCATGACAGCAAATTAAAAACCTTAATAAGGGATTACAAACACTTGATTAGCCCTTAAATTCAATAAACAGTCAAGAAACTGAGATAGATGGCATCCAGGAAAGAAAATCCAGACAGAAAAGTGATAGAGTAAGCACGGAGGCAGGCTTTTTTCCCTACTCAATGAAAGGTTTCTCGTGCTAGTCAGTCCCATAGTCTGGGTAAGGGGCCTGAGTGAGACCTGGTTTGTTAGGCTGTACAATCAAATTGGGCTGTGGTCTTGATATGTGTCACACACATACACCCCTCACTATCCTCCTGTTTATGCTTCAAACTGCCTGAACACACTCCCACACACACATCCCTGCCCTCCTCCTCACGGTGTGGTCGAGCTTCCCAAGCCCCCAAATTCTCCTCGAGAGTTCAAAATAAGATGGAGAGAGAGAGAGAGAAAGCAGAGAGAAAAAGAGAGAGTAAGAGAGCAGAAACAAAATGCTTTTCATAGTTTTAAAACATTTACTAAATCACGCAGATGTCCGTTAGTCATATGTATGTGTTGAAGCTCCGTTTGCACTCCACCACAATGATGGGCTCGCATAAGTATATATTACAGCTTCTTTCTTGTTTTTTGTTGATTTTTTTTTTTAAAGTTTGCTTGCTGACTGCGCTGAGGGAGAGGAACCACAGCACCTGAGGGAGAAACAGGGAGAAGAGGAGTAAAGAGGAGGAGGAGGAAGAGGGTGGGTTGCAGACAGCGCTTGATATGTGTCCTGTGTTTGTCCATCACAGGCAGGTGATTGGGTCTCTTCTGTCTGTGCTGCAGTCAGGAGTCAATAGGGTAGGGGAGGAGGGGGAGAGAGGGAGGTACAGCCTGTAGGGTCAAAGGTCGGAGGGGTCAGGAGGGTGGAAAGGTTGAGGGTTAGCCCTGGGTCTCTTTGCCGCTCTCTCTTTCCCGCTGTCCGCTCTTGCTCATCTTCATCTCTGTCAGCTGGATGTATCGCAGCACGTTGGTGTCTGCAGAGAGAAAACTTAACATAAGGGTCATTCCTGAAAAATCAATCAACTGATGAGCTGAGCATTGGCAACAGATGCACTGAACAATTGGATGTTTCCCTCTAAAGTTTAGCAAATTGAGTAAAAGAGACACGCCTTCTTATGCCAAAAGAATCCACTGATCCTGAGACCCTGTGGTCCAGGGCCTTCTGATCAAGGTGTAAGGATTTTGAATAACATCTTCAGGACCTAAAGTTGTTTGATCAGTGAGATATATCCTAACTATTATACAGAACAAGTGCACACCAGTGCTGTTTCTCCATCTTATAGCCATAAGCTACAATTCAATTCAATTCAATTTTATTAATATAGCACCTACAAATTAGACAGAAAATCCCAACTGTCAGACCCTATAAGCAAGCACTTGGCAACAGTGGGAAGGAAAAACTCCCTTTTAACAGGAAGAAACCTCCAGCAGAACCAGGTTCAGGGAGGGGCAGCCATCTGCCGCGACCGGTTGGGGGTGAGGGAATTATTTTATATTTTAATCAACTTTCGAACGAAATTCCACAAAAAAAAAGACAAGCGACTCCTGTGTGCACCAGACTCAGTTTAATAATCAGCTAAATTAGCGGGGGGTTGGTCAGGAAGCGGGTTTTGTATCAAACCCAAAGATGTGCACAAATTACAAAGGAAATGAATGAGTTCGGCGTTCGTTGCAGAGATTTGCAGAACTGTGCCGTCCTCACTTGGCACCCCAGCGGTAAACACACAGATAAAAGTCGGAATAAAGTCCAAACTTTCATCACAATGTGTGCCGAATTCCTCAGCACGATGTGTAGACCAGATTAGAATCATCTTTAAAGTCGTATTTTACGAATGTGTACGTTTTGTTTTTGTTTTTTTAAAGTGAGTTTGGCTTTTGTCTAATTAATGAACGACATGTTTATTCGTCCTAATTAAAAAAGCGCTTTTTCAGACTGAAACAACCGCGGCTTTAAATCTGAAATCTAACCGGTGAGTTGTGCAAACTTTCTGGGAGCTGAGCCGAAGTGGCTCACCGTTACCTGTCCTCCTTCAGGTAGCGGATTGTGGGAATAACGGACTACAAAAACCGACATAAACCTTAAAGTGTGACACACATTGTGTGCCGAATTTGTTAGCTGGCCCCACTGGCTCATCATATGCCGTCTCGAGTCATTTTTCTCACGCCGTTAATGTTTTGAGCCAAGTAAAGGGATGAATCCCGCCATATTGACGTTTGACGGAAGCACAGAGTGACACAGAGACACTTTAGAAGCTCCAGTGTACTCAAAGAATTGAAAATTAAAATTTTATTTGACTTGTTTTGAGCTTTTCTGTGATACTAAATCTGATTTCCTCCTCTCATGTATCCTCTTGCAATCCCACTCTGCAGCTCGGCGGTCAGACAGCGACGCCCTGTGGCAGGCCCTGGATCTGCAGCTCGCATTTATTTATTTGTTTAAATTTAAGCAGTGTTTTTGCCCACATTAAGCTGAAATACTGAAGCATACCGGGTACCGAATTTCTCAACAAGCTGTAATAAGTTATTTCTGTTATCAGTAAAATCTTAATTAAAAAGCTGTAACTGTTTTATGGTAAATATTACTTTTAAATATTACTTTTTTTTAAACAGAATCTGGTGAGGGTTGTTTTGGTTTTTTTTTCAAGCAAGAAAATTTGACAACTTAGACCAAATTAACATCTGACAGAAGTATTCATGATCACAGAAACCATTTTAGAGGTCATGTGTGTTGAAATAAATGAAGATTGCGATTTTATTTTAGTGTTTTTGACTTTTCTGTGACATCCAAATTATGTTTTTTCCCGCTCTCTTTCAGGCTTTGATTCTGCAGCTCAGCAGTCAAACAGCGACGCCCTGTGGCAGGTCAGTGGAATTGCAGCTCTTGGTTTTTTTTTTTAAGTATCCGATTCAGATTCAGATCTTTATTTGCCTTTTGTACACATACACTCGGACTGGGTACACAGGAATTCTTGTGCAGAGCTTATGATTGGACTTAAGTGAGGATAATCGGAAAGGTGTTTTGTTTGTGATCAAATATTGTTGCACTTAGAGATGAGGTAGATGTTGTATATATTTAATTATTCCTTATTATGTTTTTGCCGTCAGTCTGACTGTGGCAGGAAAGAAGCTATTGTAGTACCGTGTAGTGTGTGTAATAAAAGTGTCAGCTCTGCAGTGTCTCAGAGGAGTGTGTGATCTGGCTGATTACTGTCTTTGATGATATTTTGTGCTCTTTTCTTGCAGTGTTGTGTGTATATGAGGCCCATTGATGGAAGATCAGTTCTAATGATCCTCTCTGCAGTCTTTATAACTCTCTGGAGAGCCTTCCTCTCCGCCTGGGTGGTGTTTCCATACCAGACAGTGATGCTGGTAGTGAGGATGCTCTCCACCAGTCCTTTGTAGGCTTGCGTGAGGGGGCGACTGCTCACTCCTGCCTTCCTGAGCATCCTGATGAAATGAAGCCTCTGCTGGGCCTTTTTCACCGTGGCTGTGGTGTTTACAGTCCAGCTCAGGGTCGTTGTCACATGAAGGCCAAGAAACTTGTGGCTGTCGGCTCTTCTCACCTCAGTCCCGTTGATGTAGAGAGGCTGCAGAGAGGGGGTGTGTTTCCTGAAGCCTATTATTAGTTCTCATGTTTTGTCTATGTTGAGGATGAGGTCATTCTCCTCTCTGTAGACAGTGATGTTTTTTACCAAATCCCTGTACGCAGACTCATCGCCACCTTTTATGAGACCCAAGGTGGTCGTGTCATCGGCATATTTGATGATGACGGCGTTGTCCTGGGTGGAGACGCAGTTGTGGGTGTACAGGGTAAAGAGCCTAGGGCTGAGGCAACAGCCCTGCGGTGATCCTGTGCTGATTGTGAGTTCAGAGGAGACCCTGCCTCCCAACCTGTCCGCAAAGAAATCCAAAATCCAATTGCAGGTGGGCGTCGGGACCCCAAGGTCAGCCAGCTTCACAATCAGCTTTCCTGGTCTGATGGAATTAAAGGCAGAACTATAGTCCAGGAGAAGCATCCTGGAGTAAGTTCTGCTGCTGTCCAGGTGTTGTAGGATACGGTGGAGGGCCATGGCCACCGCGTCGTCCACTGATCTGTTGGCGCGGAAGGCGAACTGTAGAGGGTCAGCGCTGTCAGGGACCACAGAGTTGATGTGTGTGAGTACCAGCTTTTCAAAGCACTTCATGGCCACCGACGTGAGTGCCTGAAGGCCTTTAGGACCTTTGGTTTTACTCCGTCTGGGCCCGCTGCCTTACGGGGGTTCACCTGCTTTAGGGCCTTCAGGACCTGTATGTGTGTCAGCTGAAAAGCAGAGTCCGTAGGATCACAGGGGGATTTAGTGGGGGTGTCTTTATTGAGCTGTTCAGGCAGTCCGGTAGGATGGCGTCTCTCACCTCAGCGCTGTTTGTGTGCTTCTTGTAGTCAGTGACAGACTGGACACCCTGCCACACACTACGTATGTTGTTTTGCAGGTAGAGGCTTTCCACTTTTTGGGAATGTGCCCTTCTTGCTGCTCTGATGGACCTCCGCAGCTCGTACCGGGCCCACTGTTATGCTTCTTCTTCCCCTGACTTGAAAGCCTCACGCCTTTGCCTAGTGTTCACGCGTACATCTGCATTGAACCAGGGCTTTTGATTTGGGAAGACACGAACAGTTCTGGTGGGGACGCAGATGGAGGTGCACCAGCTGATGTAGTCACTGACAGTCTCCGTATACTCGTCAGTGTTATCTGTGACGTATAGGCAGCTCTGCAGGTGTAGGCGTTTCTGATGTTACTGTAGCGGTGGTCCAGAGTATTGTTTCCCCTGGTGGGAAAATTCACAAACTGTTCCAGTTTTTAGTTTTTTGGAGATTGCAATGATTAAAATCTCCCAGGATGATAAGAGCACAGTCCGGATGTGTGTTTTCATGCTCACTGATCATATGGTGCAGTTGGTTCAGTGCAGCCTCCTCCTTAGCAGAGGGGGGAATGTACACAACACTCACCATGATGCATTGCAGTTCTCTGGGTAAATAAAACGGCCTGCACTTTAGAGTCAAGTATTCCACATCCGCGGCACACCGGCGTGAGATAACCTTACAGAGTCCGTGCACCAGGACTGCTTCACGAGGACGACCGTTCCTCCCCCGCGGATCTCGCCACTTTCCTCCGCATCGCGGTTGGCTCTGAAGATCGTGTAGCCCTCCGGTGTCAAGGGCTCGTCTCCCAGCGTTTTTGCCTGCATTAAGCTGAAATACTGAAACACACTGTGTGCCAAATTTCTCAGTAGGCTGTGATAAGTTAATTATGTGTATTGTATTTTTTTTTTTTTTTACTTTTCCTCCCCCCCTCCTTCTCTTCAAGGCTTTGTAATCCCACTCTGCAGCACAGTGGTCAAACAGCGATGCCCTGTGGGAGGTCAGTGGAGTTGCAGTTGTTAATTTTTTAAGCATTACAATTCAAGATTAAAGATTCAAAGATTTTTTATTGAAAATTCGCTATATGTACAGGACATACAGGAGAATCGAAATACTGTTTCTCTCTCACCTTAGCATAAAAGAAGAATTTAAAAAAGATAAATGGGCACTCCAGGGGAATATAAATCAACCTGTGTACAAATAGTGGCAGTAGTGCAAAAACAGTGACAGCAGGGATAATATAGATATAAATAATATAAATAAATAGAGCAGCTTGTGAGATGTACGTGGACAGTAGTGCAAATGGTTGCGGTGAAGTGCCATAAGGTAGAGTGTGTGTGTGTGTGTGTTACGGGGCAGAGGGGGGAGGAAGTGGACAGAGTTCAGCCTCCTGACAGCCTGGTGAATGAAGCTGTTCAACAGTCTTGTGGAGCGGATCCTGAGGCTCCGGTACCTTTTCCCTGAAGGCAGGAGGCTGAAGAGGGAGTGTGAGGGGTGGGAGGAGTCGCCAGCGATGCTGATGGCTCTGCAGGTGTCGAAAATGTCCGTGAGGGAGGGCTGTATTCACTATGCGTTGCAGGGTCTTCCGGCAGGAGGCGGTGCAGCCTCCGTACCACACAGTGATGCAGCCAGTGAGGACGCTCTCAGTGGTGCCCCGGTAAAATGAGCACATGATGGGAGGTGGGACTCGTGCTCTCCTCAATTTGCAGAGGAAGTAGAGGCGAGAGGGTGAAGAGCAACGGGCTGAGCACGCACCCTTGTGGGGTCCCATCGCTCACCGTGATGGTCTTGGAGGTGTTACTGCCGACCCACACATTTTGTGGCCGCCCTGTCAGGAGTGAAAGATTGCTGCTACTCCTCCTCCGCGGCCTGTGCTTCGAGGATTCTGACAGTTAGTATGAGTCGAGGGTGTTGATTCATTTAAACTAACATATTCATCCTGCTGTAACCAAGTTTCTGTAAGGCAGAATAAATCAATATGCTGATCAATTATTAAATCATTTACTAACAGGGACTTAGAAGAGAGAGACCTAATGTTTAATAATCCACATTTAACTGTTTTACTCTTTGGTGCAGTTCAGGATGTTATACTGTTCTTTCTTTGGAAATTTTTGTGCTTTTTTTTTTTTTGCTGATTTTTGGTTTATTTTTTGGTGGTCTGGGAACAGACACAGTCTCTACAGGGATGGGGTTTTGGGGGGAT
>VUQI01054467.1:0-11209 GCA_015106735.1 Paratilapia polleni | reverse complement strand
TCCAATTCATTGAGCCTGGCCTCCAAGGTTACAAACTGGCTACATTTATTACAAGTATCATTATTAATAAAGGAGGTCAAGTAATAGCTAAACATTTGACACACAGAGCAGGAAAGAGGTGAGACAGGAGAAACCATGCTGACAGTGATTCGGCTACGAGCTAAGCTAAAAGCTACACTAAGCTAGCGAATCCCTAAAGACACAATGAGTGAATGATATGAATATAAATTTGCAGGTGATTCATCAGAAGTGTGCTATTAATAAAGCATGTGTAGGTTAATCTATGAAAATAAGTCACTATGTGAAAGTTAGTAGTTAGTTTATCAAGCTACACAAGTTAAGCTACACAACAAGCACCACTGTGCGATGCAACAGGAACAGGAAGTGATACGATACCAAA
The DNA here is from genome assembly GCA_015106735.1 of Paratilapia polleni. Lineage (NCBI taxonomy): Eukaryota > Metazoa > Chordata > Actinopteri > Cichliformes > Cichlidae > Paratilapia > Paratilapia polleni. The sequence goes on along the minus strand of VUQI01054467.1, from coordinate 10,809 downwards.
GTCCACACCAAGTGAGAGCGCCACCACAGATTAAAGCAGCAGTAGGAGTAAGTCTAGAAAAGGCAGAAAAATAGGTAGTCCACTTCCTGCAGCACTCCCCTCTCTATGCTAAGCCCCTCCCACCAGATGAACACAGTCATTCCTATGCCCTAGAACTACGTTCAGACTGACATGTGACATCACAGGATTCCAGCTTTGCTCTCCCAGGGGAAGTCCGCTCAAGTAATTGCACGACCACAATCTACCTCTGGACATTTTTAGTTCTTATTGAGCTTTTGCAGTCATGTGACCGCTAACCACGTGATGTTAACTTGTCTGACATTTTGGACATGTGATTATCATGGTGACAATGCAACGTCAAGTGAATAAGGTCCTAGTCACACCGGCCTAGAGACCGGTCTGCAACCATTTGGCAACCACCGGTTGTAAGGAAAATATGTGTATTCCCCGACCAGTTGGCGAGTGGTTGCTGGAGGTTTATGGCAGTCGCTGGGAAATTGATTGCTAAAGCCCCAATCACACAGGCCTAGAAACTGGTCAGAAACTCCCAGTGACTCCAATTGCTTTGTTTGCTAGCAATTTGCCATGGTCACCCTCAGTTTGCATGGAACACACCGACTTGTCTACAAACTCTTGCCAGCTACTCTCCGAGCGATAGTCAAACAGTAAAAGTGTGACGCAAACGTTCGCCTACAAAGTAAAAGTTTTGCTACCACTTGTAAGTCAGCTTGTAGTCAGCGAGTATTTGCAGAGAAGTCGGCATCCATCTTCCATGCAAACTACATGCTACAGCCACAATCTGCTAGTGACCAAAGCAATCATAAGGAGTTTTTTTGTGCAGCACCCTCTTTGTGACCAATAGTGACAGCCAGCAACCACTCACAAACCAGTCTGGGAATACACATTTTTTGGTATCACGTCCAAAATGGCGGACAATGCTCAAGCAACGTGCACATGATGTTGTGCAGGAAACCTCTATTCTACTTCTACTAATCACTTGAACTGGTCTGAAAAAGAAAACATGTGACTGACTAAAGCCTGCTATCACCTGCTAGACTTTCTAAAGCATAATCAGAACATCAGTGACATAGTAGCTCATCTGGCTCCTGATCCATCACAATTCGCAGGTTATTGTAATGTGTGAAGTACAGAAAGAAAGTTATAAGTTTTGTTGTCACTGGTTGACTGTATTACACAAACCGATGAGAATTAAAATCCACTGAGAAGTCAGAGAGGCGGACAATGGCTGCCTCGCCTTCGCATAAGCTCATCAGTCCTTCAGGAGGGCGAGCTAAAAACACAGCTTAGAGGAGGCACTGGGGTCTAATGCTATATTAGACAACTACAATTACAATATGCTGAAAGGTTAATATGGATTTCTTTGTACAGTATAGTAAAGCCAAAAACACGTTGCCTGGCCGAGCTTTAAGGCCAAAATATATCATGCAGATCATGAATTCCTGACATTTAAAGTCTTTCTAAAACAACTGTGTTCAGCTCTTGTCATCAGCTGGATAAATGTTGTGGAATAACTTCAGAAATATCAGATGTCTAAGCAATCTGCACAATCAGCAGTGAAAGTAAAAACCATCTCTTAATGGTTCAAATCAAATTTAATGTAAAAAGTATGGCACTACAATTCATTTGAAGTCACGTAAAGTTAACCATTTGCACTGTAGTGCGATTTTATTCATGTCACTGCCCCGCAATCAAAGGATGAAAAGGTTGAAGTCATTTCATGTGCAGGCTTCCACTTAAAAAGCTATTCACATGGATTATACAGTAACAATGCCAAAACAATGGATGGCACTCCTGATTCTATCAGCATGTTTCTGTCTTGGCAAGTGGCTGATTCTTTCAAATGGTCAGAGTTTCCAAAAAACAAGCCATGTCTCCAAAACTTTTATCCAAACAATGCTAAATAGAATAACAAGAACAACACACATTGCTGGTCCTTCGACTAATCAGATGTGACTCACAGTAAAGTATGAAACCACATGCTTCACTGGCAAATTCTGTCCCAAGCAAACACAGAGACAGCAGTAAACGAAGCACTTCATACTGCAGTCTAATTCAGCAAAATAACTGTCAGTGAGAGTTGAATCAACACATTTCTCAGACAGCCACATGAATAATTGAACAAAAGGAACTCCATAAATGTATTTAAAAAATAAACATCTATTTTTTTAGTTATGGGAAACTTCAGCTGGGTCATATTCCTCTAAGAAGAAAAAAGATTTATGGGCTTCATTTCTCAAAATGATACTGAGAGGTAATTTACGAAGGTCAGGGAAAATGTGGTGAAAGAGCGATAACGGCTGACATAATGCTGGATGCTAGTGTGATCATAGTATCAAGTACCACAAGACTAGCTTATTGATTTTAGATGTATAAACCATTAAATGCCCACAGTACAAGCATGAGAGAAGTAATACCAGAAACTTGAGCAAAATACTTGCTTTACTGAGCACGAAAAGACCACTAATAAATGTTGGAGACGACCATACAAGACACTCTGTCGTGCATAAAAAGGTCAAGTGTGCAATGGGTTTTCAGAGTTTTTTAAACAGAAAACAGCTGTCTTGGTGCTGCAAATAATTCCAGGGATAGCAGCAAGATGCAAGACTGACAGCTAAACCATTAAAGGGACTGTATTTATAGAGGATCCTGATCCTGATCTTCCGATTAGTTGACAAGCTGCTCTAACCTCCTGTGCCTTAACAACCCAAAAAAAACCCAAAAAACCCCAAAACAACAACAACAAAAAACCTAGACAAAACTGGTGGAAACTGCTTTCACATTGCACATAGTTAATAGATCTCCTGTTCTACAACAACATGGATTATAGCCTTTATGAACAGACATTTTCAAACCAGCCTTGTTACTGCTGAGAATGTGTTTCTTTAGACCTGAGATCATTTGGTTTTTTTTGATACTATCAGCATTACCTAATACAGTTTACTCAGTGCAGCTGACATTTTACAATACGAATTCAAAATCTTACACAAGGGGATATCATCTTTTTAAGATGCTCGCTGCATTCCAACTGTTATTTTGTGATGAAGCATTGTGATCTACTTCACCTTACCCTGGCATTCCTTCTTTACTTCTGATTCAGCTGGCAATTTTCTAAGTTTCCTATAAGCCTAGAGCACGTGGATGTGAAGAACACCTGCATATTCATCATGTTGAGATAACACAGAACTGAAGAAAGAGCAACTCTGCTGCATGCTACATTCAAATGTACAGAGTATATGTGTGTATACAGCACACCTTCCCAAACATACACACACACTGCTTGTTAAGGGTAAATCTGTATATACATTTTCAATCTTTGGTTTGAATCAGTTTGTTAGTACATCATTTTAATCTCTTAGAAAACCCAAACATATTCTGTGAGTAGTTTTCATTTCCAGTGGATTGGTTTTAGTCAATGGCAAGATTGGTAATTTGTTAACCAAACACAAATGAAATCACTTCCACACCCCAGAATTGGTTTAGTTTACTGCATTCTCAAGCCAGTGGTCTCTGAACACAAAAAAAATTGTTTGTGCACAACACTGTCATCACTGCCACCATGCCATGACTGACTGAAGTTGACCGAGGCCGGGATATTGGCATTATGCATGTCTGAGCCATTGCTGCAGCCTTGCATGTCCATGAGAGCAGAATCTCTGATTTTATTGTTCTTGGTGAAAATCTGACTGGACAGAGGTACTGAGATGAGGTGCCCCAACCTGCACTTCTGCCATTCTTGCGGCAGCACCCCGCCCTGCAGCTGTTTCAGCAGGACAATGCCTGCCTTTCTGGATCAGGAGCATATCCTGACACTCCCTTGGCCAGCAGTTAGTCCCAATATGTCTGCTACTGAACATGCCTGGGACATGCTGGGTTGACATGTTCATCAGAGGCAGCCACAACCAATGACCAGTGCAGGAATGGAGAGCGGCTCATCAACAAAAAATCTGGACACTTGTGCAGTCCATGTACAGGCAGGTGACTGCTTATGTTGCTTCCAGAAGAGACCATACCTCGTACCAAACATCTTGTATATACATATCTAAAAAAATCTATTATATAAAATAGAAACTTGCACTTTTTGACTAGTATATAAAAGAGATCAATATCCAAAATTTCTAAATGTATAAAGATGCTCCAACATTTTGTTTGTTTGATGCTGAAACTTTTGGTGAAGAAATTCCACAACCATATAGACTTCCACTGAGGTCATGAAGGACTTATGGTGATCTGTTTTCTCTGTTTTCAATTTTACCATAAATAATAGGAAATAGGGTAAATCTTAACCTCCCACATTACACAATGGCACTAAAGTGTAGTAACCTGTCTCTATAATGTTTAGAAGCTTTAATGAAAATAGACACAGCAATTACCTCTCTTGCCATGTAGTGGCACACATATGGTACACATAATAACAATAATTATTTTCTCTGTATTACTAAGACTGTGACAGTCTCTGTGTTTTTGTTCCTGCTGCTTTTGTGGTTCTTTGCTTTTTATGAGTGTCAGGGGTCAAGCTCATAGATGAGAGAGAAGCAGGTGATTTATATATATATATATATATATATATATATAAATTAAAAGAATCAGCAGAAAGAACTGAGGAACATAAACTCCACCCTTTCAAACTAAAACTGGAAGAACTCTTTTTATCCAACAGCTTGGAAACTTTAGCTGCAACCACCCCCAGGAAAAACATATCTTTGAGTTAAGTGTGTGGCTGCAGGTGCGACTATCACAATGATTTACCTACACAAGAATTTATATTGAAAATGTCTCTTTGCATTCCTGTTATTTTAAATGTTGACCTAAAAAATTATCAGAAAACAGGGTCTGGTGTATAGAAAAGGGTGTATGCATCAGTAATTTCTTCACATTCACACCTAAACAACCAAGTTTAGTTGTACAATGATATACTAAATGAAAAACAATTCATAATAGTGCTCACAGTCGGGGGATCTAAATACTCAACAAAAGTGTGGGCTTAGAGAGACATGACAGGCTAACAGTATCATTAGAGATATTCATATTCATGACAGGTGCTATTCCTTAAGTTTCACTCTCTGAACAAGGCGCTCAAATAGTCAACAACTCTAGAGGTTGCTGTTACATTGTATGTACATTTATACTATAACTTCAGATCACTTCAGAGTAACCAAACTGGATATTCTTCAAAAAAGCTGAGCTCCAGGAAATAGAAGATAATCCACATGAAAGACCCTCCTTGAAAGATGTACTAATTTGTGCCAATTATGAGCAAATGACAAAAACAGTACTTGGCATAAAGCCAGGCAAATTGGACAATTGAATAAAGGAATTACAATCATAAAGTTCATGCACTCTTTCTTTTTAAGTGAAACCTAACTCTTTAACATGTTTAAGTTGTATCCTGCCTTAGAAATACTGTGCATCAGATAATGTAGGGGATTTTTGTCAATTCTATCTTAAAACTGAAATCCATTGTTGTGTTCCATCTGTGCTTATTTAAAAAAAAAAAAAGTGTCTGCGTCATTTACTCAAACTAAAAAAAAAAAGGCTGGATAATTAAAATCTCGTTTTTTTTCTCTACCTGAAAATGTTGACTGTCTTTTTAATTTGGTTTCCATCAGCAACTTGTATAATTGTAACGTGTGCATGTTTCACGCAGCAGGGATGTAGCTGTGATGATTGCAGCATGCCTTTCCAGTTGCCAAAAATGTGACATATCATTTCAAGATGTTTTTCATCTGTAACAAGTAAGACAAGAAAACATCAGGTTCAGTTCTAGTTTTTGTCCTCCAAATATGGTGCAGAAAACCAACATGGCCAGGGCTAAATGCTAATGTTACGTCTTTACAAACCAGTCGGTGATGTCATGGGGACTATGTCCGTCTATTGTATAGGAAATGGATTGGTATTTACAAGTTTTTCTGACCACTCTAAGTGCTTTAAATACAAGCCACATTCATCCATTCACACAGACCATTTAAGCACTTACATGACACACACCCATGTAGCCCCAGGACACTACAACATTCAAACCAGAGGAACCTGGGATCAAACCACAACTTTTAGATCAGTGGATGACCTGCTCCACCATCGAAGCCACTACAGTGTGTTGTAGAATGTAAATGTAATTTGCAAATGTCAAAATAATATGACACTAGAGAGCAGAGGTGGGACTTTTTGTATCACACTTGTTAAAATACAGTACATTCCTATAAAAAAATACTGTGCAGGTGTAGCAAGAGAACATGTCCAGTGGTGTTCATACTAACTGTAGATTTTAAGGTAAAAAGATCAGGAGACACCAGATGCTGAAAGGCAGGCATGGTTTGATAATGTCAAATTCTCCTTTGAAACCACATGTATAACAGAAGGGCAATTTGAGGTGAATCACAAGTCATGATTTGCCTAAGGCTTTTAAAGCCAGTGTTACAGACCTCTCTGTTGAACATGAAAAAGACAATCACAATCAGTGGTTGGCACTGATTGAGCTGTGCAGGAAACCACAGTTGCCAAATCACCCTGTGGGAACCCACTTTTTTTTTTTTTTTTTTAAATAAGTAATGACAGCAGAACTTTCCAGAAGTGTTTAGAGGGCATTTTGCATGTTGGTCTTTTTTTGACAGGGTACTCACTGAAAAGTCTACAAGCTTAGAAACAGGAGAATCACTTTTTGCTGTAGATTTGTGGTGGGATGAGGAAGCAAGCAAGCAAACGTGAGCTTGATAATAGCCACATACGCAGCACATATACAGAAAATGTGACCAGTGAGAGGACAGAAGCTGTCTTCCTATTAGATCCTTATGTTTGTCAGCTGAGGATGACACCATTCAATGGGATGAACAGTCAAGAGGGAAGTGCTGGCAGAAGCTCTGGTGGTCTGGTTTGTCTCCATATATGTTCTCTATCACAGGCAGTATTGGAGCATAATAGTTTGTTTTTTTTTTTTTTGTTTTTCATTTTTAAAGGGAGAAATACATTGTGTGGATTTGTCATGCTAGAAAAATTTATGTTTATATCAGAGGAAAGGGAAAGAAATGTTTTTCATTAAAAGTAAAATTACAGGATTCATTTATATTGAAATATGTGAAAACAAGTGTCTGTAACAGTGTTTGAATGCTTAGCAGGACTTGTTCTTTTCATAGACAGTAAAAAAACATGGAGGAAGCATTTTGAAGCTTCAGAGTTAGCATTTTTGCCTTGTTTTTTTGAAGCCAGAAGTTACCTTATATGCATGAAAGGGTGGATTGATAACTTATCAGCTAACGCTAGGAAGCTTGGTTAGGCCTCAGTCACACAGGCCTGGAGACCAGTCGGTGAACCCCTGCCAACCACCGGTCACTAGGGAAAAATGTGTATCCCCCCGACTGTTTGGCCAGTGGTTGCTGGAGGTTGATGGCTATGAAATCGGTTGCAAAGAGGGTGCTGCACCAAAAACCTCATTGTGATTGTTTTGGTCACTAGCAGACTACCATGGTAGGCAGTTTGCATGGAAGATGCTGACTTGTCTGCAAACACTCGCCATTTACTGTCCGAACAGTAGTGAAACTTGAAAAAGTGTGACGCAAACAAGAAATGGAGAACGTTCACCTTCAAAGTAAAAGTTGCACCTTTTAAAATGCAGTGGTTGCAATAGTGAGGCACAACTTTTATTTTGAAGGCAAACATTCTCCATTTTCGGTTTGCATTGCACTTCTCATTGTTTCACTATGACTTGGTGAGTAGCTTGCAAGTGTTTACAGACAAGTCTGCATCTTCCTTGCAAACTACTGGCAACTATGGCAACTTGCTAGTGACCAATTTCATGCTAATGACAGCCAGCAACCTCCAGCAACCGCTAGCCAACCGGTCGCAGAATACACACTTTTCCCTAGCGACCGGGGATTACCAGGGGGTTACTGACTGAACTCTAGGCCTGTGTGAATTGAGCTTTAGCAATCAATCAGTACGTCAAGCGTCTGTCACCAACCTCCAGCAACCACTCACAATCAGTTGGGAAATGCACAGTTTTCCCTCATGACTAGTCATTGCCAAACGGTTGCCGACAGGTCTCTAGGCCTGTGTAACTGAGGTCTTAGCAAGCTGCATTCATAAACTGTATGAGGGGAACACAGAGACACACATTTTGGCTAATTAGAGCTAAATAATTGACTAAAATTGGATCATCCAAGAAGCACAAACTTCTTGGATGGTCTGTAATAGCAGACTCAGATCTGAACACTTGTCAATCAATGCTGACATGCCCCTTACTCAATTATCCAGGTGGATGAGCTATAAATAAATTCACCCAGAGATATTACGAAGAGAGAAACTATCCATAGAGATCAAATCCTTTTTTTTTTTTGTACCAGGCTGTGAATATGTTTTTTTAATGCTGTAAATTTGGGCAAACCTTTAACATGGGAGTCTATGGGGTCTGACTCCCTTTTTAGAGCCTGCCTCAAGTGGCACCTAGAGGACTTGCAGTTTTTGCCATTTCCACAATGGCTTCACATTTCAGCTCTGGAGGTTGTCCTTTGTTTCTTTTATGCTTTACAGTTATTACCTCATTCAAAAATGTTTTGACTATCAGCTGACAGTTGATATCGTATTCTTTGGGATATGAAACAGGACCAACATGGCTCAATACTTTTCAGTATTATCCTGCTGAAATACTTGTGCCAGTGCTGTTTGAAGTTCCAGCTTCCTTATCCATCACAGCCTGTCCATTCTATCCCTATTTTTCATATTGTTGATTTAACTGAGATGTCCCACCAGGATCCCATAATAGGTACTAAAAATTTGGTACTTAAGAAGAATGTTGTAAAGGTTGCCTTTGATTTGACTTTTTTTTTTTAATTTTATTATATTTCCAGCAAACATTTTAAACTGGGTAATAAAGATCAAAAGTCCTCTACAGGCTGTAAATGTTTCCTCAGGTTTCATATCAGCCATTTCAATGTTGACAGCATTTTTATCGCTGGTAAACAAGAAATACTTTGTACAATAATGACAGAGCCCTTTTCTGATTTACAAGGAAAATATTTTAAAAAGTTGTTCTCATTTGACACAGTGGCCACTAGCCTTGGTGTTGTTGGCTGGCTGAAGGTCTTTCAAAGTTTTTCTTTGGACATTGGCTGCTTTTCCACTCCTTGTATCTGACCATTTTTGTGGTATGTTTTTTGTTTGTTTGTTAAGCCACTTACAACTGATCTATGAATCATTCAAACATAAAAAAGGCACCTAACTCAAGGGATGAACCAGTGTTATGTCTACACATAACAGATAACTTAGCAAAGAACCAATTTTAAATAGTATCTTTAGGCACTTTGTTACTAGCAGCCTGTCATAAAAACACATAATTTGTTCCCATTTCTTTAGTTGAATCTATGAAAATTGCCAAAGATAACACAGTTTGACAGGCATAAAATGGTGCCAACAAGGTGATTCCCAAAGAGCTATTGGCAGAAAACGTGGTATACCTCTGCATGGTGTGCAGTGTGTCCTTAAAAGTGGAGGACAAAAGAAGTGGCAGGCCTAAAGAAAACTATCTACCGCAGATGAACAATATCTGAAAGTCATGTCCTTAAGAAATAGTAAAAAATCCAGCAAAGACCTGACACAGGACCTGAGAGATGCATCTGGCCCTTCAGTTGATCCATCTACTGTTCACCAAAGCCTCATCAGAAATGGTTTCAGTGAAAGGGTGGCTGTCAAGAAGCCATTCTTAAAGAAAGAAAACAGGGAGAAAAGGCTGAGGTATGCCAAATTACACAAGAACTGGACTGAAAATCACTAGCAACAGGTCTTATGGAGTGATGAATCCAAATTTCAAATTTTTAGTTCAAATTGTCTTCAGTATGTACAGAGGAGGTCAGGAAAGAGGTATAACAATGAGTGTCTACAGCCATCTGTAAAACATGGTGGAGGCTCTGATGGTTTGGGGCTGCATTTCAGGCAGTGGTGTTGGAGATCTTGTCAAAATTGGTGGAATTATAAATGCAGAAAAGTACCCTCTGATTTTGATCCACTAGGTTAGACCATCTAGAAATCATCTGATTGGCAGCAGTTTTATTTTTCAGCATGACAATGATCCCAATCACACTGCCAGTGCACTAAAAGCATAGCTGGATAGCAAAACACACAATGGAACTCTATTAGTCATGGATTGTCCTCCCCAGAGCCCAGACCTCAACATTATTGAAACAGTGTGGGATCATCTTAACAGAACAGAACAGCCAACATCCAAAGAAGAACTTTGAATGTCCTTCAAGAAGCCTGGAGAACTATTCCTGAAAACTAAAAGAAATTACAAGAAACTTACCTAAGAGAGTTTAAGCTGTGTTGAAGAATAAAGGCCGTCATACCAAAAATTGACTTTCAAGCTTGTTAGTACATACACTATACTGCCAAAAGTATTCACTCACCCATCCAAATCATTGAATTCAGGTGTTCCAATCACTTCCATGACCACAGGTGTATAAAATCCAGCACCTAGGCATGCAGACTGCTTCTACAAACACTTATGAAAGAATGGGTCGCTCTCAGGAGCTCAGTGAATTCCAGTGTGGTACCATGATAGGATGCCACCTGTGCAATAAGTCCAGTCATGAAATTTCCTTGCTACTAAATATTCCACAGTCAACTGTTAGTGGTATTATAACAAACTGGAAGCGATTGGGAACGACAGCAACTCAGCCACGAAGTGGCAGGCCATGTAAAATCACAGAGCGGGGTCAGAGGATGCTGAGGCGCATAGTGCGCAGAGGTCACCAACTTTCTGCAGAGTCAATAGCTACAGACCTCCAGACTTCATGTGGCCTTCAG
>VUQI01054463.1:0-10931 GCA_015106735.1 Paratilapia polleni | reverse complement strand
CCCAACAATCAGACGACCCCCTATGAGCAAGCACTTGGCAACAGTGGGAAGGAAAAACTCCCTTTTAACAGGAAGAAACCTCTGGCAGAACCAGGCTCAGGGAGGGGCAGCCATCTGCCGCGACCGGTTGGGGATGAGGGGAAACAGAAGAGAGCAGAGGGAGACAGGACAAAAAGGCACACCTATGGGAGAGAGACAGGGTTAATAATAGCTAATGATTAAATGCAAGTGGTGTATAAAACACATGGAGAGTGAAAGGAAGTGAGGAAGAGGAAGTGCTCAGTGCATCATGGGAAGTCCCCAGCAGTCTAGGCCTATTGCAGCATAACTAAGGGATGGTTCAGGGTTACCTGATCCAGCCCTAACTATACCAGCCCTAACTATACTGATGAATGTTTCATGATCTGAAACATGTAAATACTTTTTCACGGAAATGTAATTGTTAGCAAGGGTTTTTTTTCTTCAGCTAGTTTGCTTCACAGGTGAACTTAGAACTGTGATTTTGGTGGAAACACTGGCACTGGCCCAGAGCCACCAGGCCATTGGTTATGTTGTACCCTGGGTTCTGCCATTAATGTGGGTGTTAGTTTGACCTTTACCACCTACTAAAAACATTGTTGCAGTCCAAGCACACCCACTCCCCAGTGGCACTCCCAGAAAAAAAGAAAATGCCACATCACAAAAGTAGCAACACCTCAAGAAATGCAACAAAGGTATTTGCTTGGCCTCCAGTCTCACTAGAATCCAGTGTGATTGAACATCCATAGGATGTGCCAGAACAAGACCCACAGACCCAAGAATGTGTTAAAAAAAATTTTTTTAAAGTAAATCTTTTACTATCTAAACAATGTGTCTTAAAACAGGACAACTGAAAACTAAAGTTTACTCTGTCCGTTTTGCAGCCTTTGGTCGTTACCATTTGGTAATAATTTCTTATCATCAGTCGCTAGCAGGTATTTCAGGACTTGCTGGAAGCTTCAACTCCATGTAACATTTTAAACTGGTTTTTAGACCCCATGGCCACAACGCTTCAGAAATTTGATATCAGAGTTGGAGTGATTCCTTCATAAAACTCCAGTACCACTTGTAGTTGTACATTTCATGAAACACATTCATCTGATCTGAAATCATGAGTGTATTCAATAAGTCTGCTCTTTTTAGCACATCTTTCTCATAGGTTAGTTCTCTGACTTCGGACACAGGGAGGAGATGAAGTCACCCCATATCAAAAGGTTAAACTGTAAGCAAAATCACTGGTTTTAAATTGCAAGTCTTTCCTAAAATTGGTTAAGTCTAAAGTCATCAGACCGTGACTTAAGATCATCTTATTTCACTCGACACCTCAACAGTCACCATTCTGAGAAAGAACAGAGTGTTCTCTTCCATGTAGACGGATCGTAGTTAGTTGTCTCAGCATGAGACTGTGGTTCAGTTCAGTGTGAGGAAACTGACTTTGTCTCACCTGCTGGAAGCCAGCCTGCTGTGTACCTGTCAACAGCTGAATGTTCCAGGGTCTGTGTTGGCTTGTCAGTTCTAATACCTTTTCTTTTGTGTGTGTATGCTTGTGTGTGTGTGTTTACTACAGGGAGTTTGCAAAGGAGAGAGAGCGTGTGGAAAAGAGGCAAGAATTCTTGAAGCTTCGGAGACAACAGCAAATAGAGAGAGAGTTAACTGGGTACCTGGAGTGGATCTGCAAAGCGGGTCAGAAACACATAAACACATCTTTGGATTACAGTTATAAATTTAGCTATCACCAGTCTTTACAGTTAGATCTAAATAACAACTTAGCTGTACTTGATGTTAGCACTATTATGACATAATTATGACAATTTTTGTCATAATTTGTGTTGCAGAGGAGGTGATGCTGGCTGAGGAAGACAAGAACGCAGAGGAGAAATCTTTGGATGGAGCATGGTACAAACGAAAGCACAACAACTCTGGTGAGGACTGCCATCTTCAGAATCAATTTTGAAAATAACCTGTCATTTTAGGTTTAGAACAATATTATAATAAGAAGTTAAATATGAAAAGGGAGCCTGTATCTACAGGGCTATATTTTTTTTTAGGTTTTTAGTTGATAACAAGTAGATGCTTATTTGAGGTATATTTGTTTCCTACTTCTTGTGACTTTTCACAATTTCCTTATAGCAGCTGCCATTCTTCACCTTCTCGTCTTTTATTGCTGTGTAACTGCTTATGGTTTACCATACATTGACCCCCCATACCACAGCACTGTAGCAGTGGTGGCATGAAAAAGTATTTGCCCCTGATTCCTGATTTCTTAGTTTCTTGCATATTTGTCACACTAACATGCTTCAGATTATCAAACAAATTTTAATATTAGACAAAGATAACCAAAGTAAATATAAAATGCAGTTTTTAAATGATGATTTCATTTATTAAGGGAATAAAGGTATCCAAACCTACCTGGCCCTATGTGAAAAAGTAATTTCCCCCTAAACCTAATCACTGGTTGTGCCACCCTTGGCAGGGAGAACTGCAATCAGGTGTGTGCGATAACTGGCAATGAGCCTTTCACATCGCTGTGGAGGAATTTTGGCCCACTCTTCTTTGCAGAATTGTTTTAATTCAGCCACATTGGAGGCATTTTGAGCATGAACGTCCTGTTTTAGGTCATGCCAAAGCATATCAATCAGATTTAAATCTGGACTTTGTTTAGGCCACTGCAAAACCTTCATTTTGTTTATTTTGAGCCATTCAGAGGCGGACTTGCTGGTGTGCTTTGAATCATTTTCATGCTGTATAACCCAAGTGCGCTTGAGCTTCAGGGCATGAACTGATGGCCGGACATTTTCCTTTGGGATTTTCTGCTAGAGAGCAGAATTCATTGTTCCATCAGCAAGTCGTCCAAGTCCTGAAGCAGCAAAGCAGCCCCAGACCATCACATTACTACCACCATCATATTTGACTGTTGGTATGATGTTCTTTTTATGAAATGCTGTGTTCATTTTATACCAGATGTAACAGGACAGAAACCTTCTGAAAAGTTCAACTTTTGTCTCATCGGTCCACAGAATATTTTCCCAAGAGTCTTGGAGATCATCAAGATGTTTTTGGCAAAGGTGCGAAGAGCCTTTGTGTTAATTTTGGTCAGCAGTGGTTTTTGCCTTGGAACTCTCTGGATGCCATTTTTGCCCAGTCTCTTTCTTATGGTTGAATCATGAACACTGACCTTAACTGAGGCAAGTGAGGCCTGCAGTTCTTTTGATGTTGTTCTGGATTCTTTTGTGATCTCCTGGATGAGTCGTCAAGGCGCTCTTGGAGTAACTTTGGTAGGCCGGCCACTCCTGGGAAGATTCACCACTGTTCCGAGTTTTCTCCATTTGTGGATAATGGCTCTCACTGTGGTTCAATCCCAAAGCCTTAGAAACGGCTTTGTAACCCTTTCCAGACTGATAGATGTCAATGATTTTGTTTCTCTTCTGTTCTTGAGGGTCTTTTTTAGTTCATGGCATGATGTGTTCCTTTTTGAGATCTTTTAGCCTACTTCACTTTGTCAGACAGGTTCTATTTAATTGATTTCTTGATTCAACAGGTCTGGCAGTAATCAGGCCTGGGTGTGGCTGGTAAAATTGAACTGAGCTTTCCAAAACTGTGGTTAATCATAGTTAATTCATGATTTAACAAGGGAGGGCAACTACTTTTTCACATAGGGCCAGGTAGCTTTGGATAGCCGTTTTCCCCTTAATAAATGAAAACATCATCTAAAAACTGCATTTTGTATTTGCTCGGTTTATCTTTGTCTAATATTAAAATTTGTTTGATGATCTGAAACATTTAAGTGTGACAAATATGCAATAAACTAAGAAATCAGGAAGGGAGAAAATACTTTTTCACACCACTGTAGTTTTTCTTGCAGTCAGTTTAAACATGAATTAACTATGATTAACCACCCTTAGACGGAAGACAGGGGGGTTGCTGCTCCCATCCATAAGACCAAGTTAAAAGTAAAGCTGTCTGTATGCAGACAAACTGCTAACTTAGTTTGCTACCATCTTTAAATTTTTCAGATTTCTTTTAAACTTTGCTGCAGGCTGACAGCAGCAACCCCCCTGTCTTCCCTCTAAGGGTGTGTAAGGGTATGTCTAAAGGGGTGCACAGGCTGGATTCCACTATGTTTATTTTTAAAGCTTTAGTTACACTATTTTTTGGATTTACATGATTAATATCTGTAGTATAGAGCGCTTTGAGTACACAGAAACTGAGTAGAAAAGCGCTATATAAGTACCAGTCCATTTACCATTTACCATTTAATATTAGGTATATATCTACTATAAATCATGCTATAGAATTAAGCTACCCAGTTGTACATAAACTACTTAAATTTAGGGCTGTTTTTTTTCCCAGCCAGTAGAAGTGTCCAAGGACACTGCCAGGACTCCCAGCAGAACATTCCATTGTAACGGGATGATCAATGTTGTTTGTGTCTCAAGTCAGTGTTGTTTTGGCTGATAGGTATAGTGCAAAATTCTAAATTGTTAACTCTGAACATGAAGTAGTTAATTTCAAGCAGGAAGGAAGGTACATTTGGCAGCGCTGACAACACAAAAGACACCAGAATTAACTAGAACTTATAAATAAAGGCATTTATTATTTACTATATTAATTTTTGAAAATAAATAAATAAATAAATTTGATAAAAGCTACAAAATGAATTTTATAAAACTCAAAACACAAATTTAAGAACTTTGACTTGAATTATTCTTCAAATGACATATATATAGAGATGTCTGGCAGCCAATAGTGCACAGGAGACTTGGCTGCTGTTATTTATTGTCTCCTTTATAACTCACATCCCCTCTGTGTGTGGTGACAAAGCAACAAAGGCCAGCCAACACAGCCAATCAAACTTACACCAACCTGCACAGAGATCAAACTGAATGTTATCAGGGGAAAAATAAAGGCGCTCTGCACAACTTCAGAAAACCACAGCTGTTAAGTAAACTTGTTGCTTTTTCGTGCAGTTTGTGCTCGCACATGTGTGAGCTTGCATTGGCCAAAACAGTGTTGTGTACTATTATGTTGTTCGACTGTATGTGCTTTATTGTATGTATCCTGTATAACAATTGGGAAACCAGAGTGTATACTGTATACCTGAATATCTGTATAATGACGACAAAGTTGTCTTTAACATGACAAAGCAACCAACGCCAGATACATGTGATCTATCTAAGTTACAGTTAGTTGGCTAATCAAGTTGACTATTACTGTAGAAAGCAACATCTTTAACTTGTGCCATTACACAATTTACTGAAGACTAATATCAGTCCCATTTGACATTATATATACAGTAAGTTGGTATCATGGCAAGATAGCATTTCTACTTAGATGTGAATTTGCTACCAATAGCATTAGCAAGCAAGCAAGATCGTTATATATAAGTAATATAAGTATAAGTAATATGAAAATGGCCAGCAAAGTTATCAGATCAATCCCAAGAATTTAGATGAATTAACTGACCTGTCAGCTTAAAACAGTTTAAGAGAGTATAAACTACTCTTCGTCTTATACAGAAGAAAGACAGTTTTGGGTCAGATTGGATCCTGAAAACCAAACAATCTCTGTCGACCATAGTTTTCCGCTGATGAGCTAAGGGAAATTAGATAAAACTGGCTTTCTTCTGGCTGTTGTTAGCTTACCTGCTGCAGCAGACAAATTATTTGATACCTAACTTGCTGATGTTGTCACTAGCAGAATACAATGTGAAACCACATGAGTGTTTCTTGTTTTGTCTTTACGTGGAGGTCACACAGAAATCAGTTCATAGGCTGGTTAAGGCAACCAAGAGAGCCAGGGAAGATCTCATTTGTAAAGTTACATTTCAGTCTGCTAGCTCGTGTTTAATCAAATGAATCATTGACTAAATCTTTTTTTGTGAGAATAATAAATATTATCCTTAATATAGCATCATATTTCTTTGCCTTTTCCATTTTTTTTTGTTATAATAATCATTTGTTTCCATTGTCCCTCTATGTCTTTGCCTCTGTTAGAGTGAGGTTTAAACAAGCTGAGTGGGAAATGAGATATGCAGGAGGCAGAGAAGGGGACGTGGAATAAGACAAGGTGGAGGAAGTCAGAGATACCTATAAAGACAGACAGAGACAGAGGAAGACAGACTACCGACATAACAGAGCGAGGAATCTTCAGTCCACCCCCACTGCTCAGTGATTGGTGTGTCTCCCACACAGTGGAGGGGGAAGCTTATCCTGCATTGCAGTGGCTGTCTGCCTGCCTTCCTTAGGTTATGAGTGTGTGTGTGTGTGTGTGTGTGTGTGTGTATGTGTATACACGTCTGCCAGTGTGTCTAAATCTAATTTTTGTGGCTATTTATCTGTCTCTCTATAATATGTGTGAGGTGCATCCATGTGTTCGCTGCTGGAGTGTATGTGTGTACTATATAATATGTAGTGT
The DNA here is from genome assembly GCA_015106735.1 of Paratilapia polleni. Taxonomy (NCBI): domain Eukaryota; kingdom Metazoa; phylum Chordata; class Actinopteri; order Cichliformes; family Cichlidae; genus Paratilapia; species Paratilapia polleni. Next base: position 4,499 of record VUQI01054463.1, on the reverse strand, counting down.
GTGTGTGTGTGTGTGTGTGTGTGTGTGTGTGCATACAAGGAGAAGATGTATCCGTTAGAAGGAAATGAGTGAGAACTGAAAAACCTGACTGACACACATAGTTAGTTCTTAGTTGATACATAGTTAGTTCTCATAATGATATCAGTATGAGAACAAACACAAACATTACACAGAGTTCACACTAAGCTTCCATGCACATACTGCACAGAACACGTATAACACAATACGTGTATATAACTCCACTTGGCACTTTAAAACTGAACAGAACACAATAAAATAAAATAAAAATATGCATAGAAGCACACCACATTGTCCATGAAAAGCTACTATAGTCCACTGTTCTTCTGTTGATGTGTCTACTCTAACTGTACTGTAGGTACTGCATAAAAACATCTTATCAGCAAAGTTTTTACAAAGGTTAGAGATCAAGGGAGCCGAGGGCCATTTTTGTTCCATCCCAAGCTGCACATGGTCTGTTATTTAAAAAAGTGATTAGATACCGTACATGTGTCTGACTTCCTGTCCTCCTAGTCTACTCTGTGAAGCTTGATGCACCTTCCATTAATTATAGCCTCAACATGTGTTTTTAAGGGAAGTGAGTGGAGAGCTGTTTCTGGGATGCTTCCAAAATGCACTGTGCATGTGAATGGGTTCTCCAGTGGATCTCTGTGGAGAAAAGTTTATACCCAGGATAATGATCCCTAACACACCTACATAGACTTTTCAAAGAGCCTGGAAGAATAAGTTTTATTTGCATTATCATGGGTGCTGCCAGCAGGGAAACACCCATGATATAATGCAAGTTCTGTTATCCTCATTAACCTGATAATATTGTTAAAAGTGATACTGATGTGAAAACAAAAACTATAAACACAGAACAAACCATCAGGATAATGCAAGAGCAAGAGCAAAAGTAACAAAACAAGAGCAAACAGTAACAAAAACAAGCAAGAAAAAAAAGCTTTGCTGTTACAGCATTTTGTTTTGACCTGATGTGGAAAAGACACACTGTCAGATAGGTTACATCAAAAGTACAAGTTAGACTAACTGGAGATGTGACAGGAGTTTTTAGAATAGACGGTTGTGGGTTCAACTTTGATCACAGCCATATCTCATCCCAGCCTGCCCACACTGATGGGATAAAAGCTGAGTGAATTGGTCTGACCTCTCTTGGGGGTCTGCAGCCTCTCAACCCTGCGTGTATCTGCTCTCTTGCCTTCTCTGAAGCTCAGATTGTGCCCTTTAAACAATAACATGGCCCCCCGCATGGCCCTGGCAGACAACATTCGTGACCTTCCATATCCCCATGTAACTCTAAAGCCATCTGACAACTTCTGTGGAGAGATCAGGAAACAGGGAGGACACCATAACCACAGAGAGGGGAGCCAAATGCTATGTGCCCCCTAATGCTTTTGTCAAGTCTTTCTCTCTGTTTATATAGTACAGATGTATAGTATGAGTGTGAATGTTTGGAGAATATCAAAGGATATAAAGAAGAGACAATAAAATGAAAAGTAAACACATGTTGAAAACACTGAAAACATGCTTTCAGTGAAACACTGTCCTCACAACAATATGATTCTAAGTCCACAGGCCAGAACTAAGCCCAAATTGTAATGTTGAGGGACAGTCAGAAATTTTGTAAGCCTTAAGAGCGATTGGTAACACTAATAAAGTTTAAATAGATAGTTAATTAACATTTAGTAAATAGTTAAAACTGTTAACTGTTGTATTAAGCACTGTGTCACAGTTGATACAGTGGCTTACATTACATATTACTTATTATTATATTATATTATATTATATTATTTATATTGTATTATGTCTGATGATTATCAAATGTTATTGTTATTTTGTAAAAAGGTTTCATTACTGATCACTAATACCCAAGGCGTCAAATACTGCCAGTTTGTCAGCAATACGCATAAGTTGTACTTTGCTTTCCCTGTTGTTACTAAAAAAAAATCCATTGTGTTATTTATTTAGTCCCTGAAGAAAGTACTTTGTTACGTAACTCTTTACATTACTTTTGTGTTACTCTACATAATGTGTTACTCACATAACTTAACACAAAGCCAGTTGTGGGCTTTTAATGATTTCTTTAAACTGTACTTTTTCCCGTGTAGAATGATTGTACATCTTTAATGACTGAAAACAAGAACTGGGTGCACAAGTTTGAATTTATTTTGGAGTTTCTCTAATCCAAACAGGGTCAAAAGTATACATACATCTCTACTAATATTTGGTTAAATGTCCATTAGCAAGTTGCACCTCAACCAGAAGTTTTTGGTAGCCATCTTCTGGAATGGCCTTCCCAAAGCCCTGACCTCAACCTGTTGAAAATTTGTGGATTATACTTAAAAGTCAGGTCCATGCCAGGAAACCAACAAATTTAAATGAACCAATTCTGCCAAGAAAAGTGGTCAAATATCCAGCCAGAATTATGCCAGAAGCTTGTTGATGGCCTCCAAAAGCGTCTGGTATACCCTGTATGTATACATTTGACCCTGTGTGGATTAGAGAAAATCCAAAATAAATTCAAACTTGTGCACCCAATTTTTGTTTTTTAAAGTCCTTAAAGATGCATGCTCTACAATCATTCCACCCTGGAAAAAACTGTTCAAAGAAATCATTAAAAGCCCAAAATTACCATTACATTCATGCCCATGAGTATATGTAAACTTTTGACCACAACTGCATATGTACTGCAGTGTTTCATTTTTCACATTGTGTAAGTGACCTCATCAAAGTGTTTTCTAGTGACCTGGAATGAGAGACACAAAGTTATTATAAAGTTGTGTGTAACATATTCAGTGGAAAAGGGCTAAAAGACTGAATACAGACTAGTCTGTTGAGACTGAGACTCAAGGACGAGGCTACAGAAAACAGTGCTTTTTCAGTTTATGGCCTCCTACAGCAACAAGTACCCTATGTTACATGCCCAGGATACCTTAAGTGATTTGAGACACAAGTAACACAAACAAAGTGTTTCTTAACACTTTGTTTGAGCAAACTCCACTTGGCACTTTAAAACTGAAATGATAACTTACAGAGCAACATTGCAGGTGGCTGTGGCTCAGGAGGTAGAGCGGGTCGTCTACTAATTGGAAGGTCAGTGGCTTGATCTCTGGATCCCCAAGTCTACAAGTATCCTTGGGCAAGATACTGAACATTGCCCCCGATGCATTCATCGGAGTTTGAATGTTAGCTAAGCACTTAAGTATAGATAAAAGTGCTGTATGAATGTGTGTATGACTGGGTGAATGTGGTACGTAGTATGAAGTGGTTTGAATACTCAAAACTGAGTAGAAAAGTGCTATATAAGTACCAGTCCATTTACCATAGCCATTTGGAGTCTGACTATTTCAGTTCAGATTTTGGTCTCTACCAGCTCCTGAAGGATATATCTGGTTCTTATTTGCTAAATGCTCCGCTGTGCTTAACTGCTAGTCTCTGTGTCTGCCTGCTGTTTAGTGCTGAGAAGGTTTTGCTGTATTTATAAATTACCATGGTGTGAGAAAAATGAGTGAGAAAAAAGTAATAACAAAGCTGTGAACTGTCAAACCAAAACAGCAATCTGACAGGAAATAAATCAATTAGAGTAGCTACTGCTATAGTCACACTAAAGAAAACACTGGTTGGAGACTGCAGCAAGACCAAAATTATTGCGACTCTGTGCAATGAACTTACAATCTTGTTGCCTTTCTTGATTGGTTCGAAGACAGGGACCAGGTCTGCAACCACTCGCAGTCAGCTGCTGTCTTCAAAGCGACTTTGGTGTGCCAAGATGGCAATAGAATGGCAATAAGACGGAGTCAGTCTGCTATCAGTTTGGATTGAATGGTCTCAAATTGGTAATTACATGCAATCTGTTTGTGATAATTATAATTTATTATAATTATATTATAATTATAATACTCAATATTAAAATTAATATTGAGTTGGTGTGTAATTTTGCCAAAACAACTCTGTAGTTTTCTCTGGTCCCCTCCCTAATCGGACCAGTAGTGGCATGTTTAGCCGCATGTTCTCTCTGAATCACTAGCTGTCTTGAGTGGTGTCCAGAAAACAATGTGGGCTTCATAGATAATTGGGAAACTTTCTGGGGAAAACCTGGTCTTATTAGGAGAGACTGCGGCTCCATTCCACTTTGGATGGAGCAGCTCTCATTTCTAGAAATATGGCAGAATTTATTAAACCCCCCAAGATGTGAATATCCAGAGTTGGGACCAGGAAGCAGAGTTGCAGTCTTACACGCCTCTCTGCAGCTTCTCTCCTCCTGCCACCCCCCCAAAACCCCATCCCTGTAGAGACTGTGTCTGTTCCCAGACCACCAAAAAATAAACCAAAAATCAGCAAAAAACAAATTAAGCACAAAAATTTGTTAGTTTAAATGAATCAACGCCCTTGAGTCATACTAACTGTCAGAATCCTCAAACCACAGGCCGCGGAGGAGGTGTAGCAGCAATTTTCCACTCCAGCTTACTAATCAACAAAAG